>ML787470.1:280550-342366 GCA_009831015.1 Picea engelmannii | reverse complement strand
TTCCAATGGTTCCTATCCTATAAAAATCCTAGTTGGAACAAGAAGAAGATTGCACATTGGCTCAAGAAGAGGGAGGAAATCAGAGCAGCCCTTTGGGGTAACCCCACGCCCATTAGAAACCCCACACCCATTAGGAGCATGCAACTTTGCTACAGTTGCAAGGTGCCTTGGGAACCAGATCGTAGGTGTAGGGGTAAGGGTAAGAAGCACACTATTGAGGCGCACCATGACAGTGATGATGGGGTGTGTGTGGATGGAGCGATAGATGTTGATTCAGAGCAGTCAGATGATGATAGTGACTCTTGCATAGAGGCTAGTGATAGTGACTCTACCGCAGAGGATAGTGATGGTGACTCTTGCACAGGGGCTAGTGATTCTTGCACGCTTGAGGAGGATGATGACCCTTGTGTAGTGGATAGGCAGCTGGACAGGACGATGGCACTAGTGTCTCATTAGACATATCACATACCATTGATGACCTTACGCCTCAGCAGAGTGGTGACACTAGTGAGGAGTCACACGTGTTAGCACTTAGAGATGATGAGCTACCTATGAGGGTCGTGACACATCTGACACCTGTTCAGACACCCATGATAGCCACGTCACATGAGGAGATCAGTGGCACGTCAGGTATGATGGATGAGCCTAGTGTGAGGGATGCACACCATGGACAGGTAGATCCACAGATCCAGGAGGAGGTACAAAACATACATGCAATTGACCCTGCACATACAGGTCAGTCAGAGGATATGGAGTCACAACTATTGGAGACTCCAGTGGTTGAGCAGATGGCAGAGGTTGATAGGTGGATGGAGCACTTACTTCCAGGATCAGATTGCATAAATGAGGATGCACTCTTTGGTAGTTAGGATGATGATAGCACGTGTCTGGATACAACTATATGGGATCTAGGCGCAGATGATAGTAGCAAGTTGAGTGCACAAGAGGATACAATTGCTCATACAGGATATAGTGTGAGTCAGGGGGAGATGGCATCTAGTGATGGGATGCAGTGGCATATAGGAGTACCTAGTGGCACAGTAGACAATAGGCAGTTCATCATTTTATCTTTTGTAGAGAGTGTTGTTAGTGATGGCACTAGTAGTGAGAGACATGAGGGGGTACCCCAACATGAATGTGATCAGGAGTCACATCACTTAGTAGTACAATTGGGAGTTAGTGAGGCTATGATCAGGGAAACCACTAGATGTATTGATGACATGCATGCAGTGATGGAAGATTACGGTTGGAGAGCATCAGTGGCACAGGGTAGCTCAGATGGAGGATTTTCCATGGATGATTTTCACACTCTCTGGGAGAGAGTATCTGTGATGAGGACTGACTACCGAGATTATCTACTGAGGGTTGGTTATATGTATCAGTCAATCACACTGACAGAGGATGTTGATGATCTAGCAGAGGAGCACCAGTTGATGGGGGACACTTCCATTTGTGTCTTGGGAGTGGTTAATCTCCATATAGAGATTGATCCAGCTGTACACCCAGGATTTGTGATGTAGCATGAGTTTGCGAGAGATGACATGAGTATGACAGAGCATACCGTGATGAGTGATAGCTCACAAAGAGATTTCGAGGTGTATGGTGGCATTCAGAGGGGTATAGTGCCTTGCAGAGAGGAGACACACTCAGGGGAGTATGTATATGTCACTCCTCTGCAACAACACATAATTGTGGGAGATCGCCTTCACCATTTGAGAAGTTGCATGGTAGATGAGAGATGGAGGTTGGTTGACCAGCAGTCAGAGGGGTTACTTCTGGTTGTACTGGATGGTTGGGACTCAGTGATGACCACAGGAGAGCAGTTATCATGGATACTGATGGATGAGCTTCTGGTCAAATCCTTGGGATTGACCAAAGCATGTGATGCCTTTCAATCCTACAGTCAGTTGCAGATGTTTCTATTAGCCCATCCTGACACTTTTATCATAGACAACAACATAAGGAGGGATAGGCCGTGGCTGAGGACATGGAGAGTGAGAAGGCTAAGACTTCATGCTAGGAGTACTTTTACGACATACAGCAGGTCAGAGGTGGACTGTGTTAGACAGAAAGTTGAGACTTGGTGCGTGATGGTGAGAATCATAGACCAGGTGACGACAGATGAGCACATAGGGCTTCTGATAGTGATTATCTTCACACAGGAGCAATTAGAGGAGATTGGAAGTGATAAACTTCAAATCTTGCCATGGGACCCAGGAGTCCATTTTGTTAGCACGATGCTCATGTTGACCCAGGTTGCACCAGAGAGCCACACACTCCACCTTGGTTTGGTTGGGAGTGGGTCTGCAGGTACTTGTCCTATGGGGAGAGACCTTTCCTTTCACGTGATCATCATGATAGGGCATGGAGATGTTTGGATATGTACTTCTTCTATAGATATGCCTTTACAGATACAGTTTCTGGACAGCAGGTCCAGTGTTCACAGGTGTTTCAGCTTGAGGACCCAGAAGAGGAGGATTCAGGATGTATGCAGGGGGCTGACAGTCATGATCAGAGTAGTGTAGTGTCAACATGAGGATCTCTGACAGAGGTTAGCATGGGACCCAAGGATTGCAGGATTGAGCAGTTCATTGACCGACAGGGGAGAGTGGACCATTGCAGGGGAAAGTTATTCCAAATTTTCATTGATCTTCAGTGTCGAGAGGAGTGCATCGCTTGCAGGTACCTCACAGAGATCTTGCATCACCTTGGTCGGACATCAGCATGTGCAGTTGATGGAGGCCATGTGGATCTTGGTAGATATTTGGAGGATGGACTCATTCCGAGATGAGGCCATGTGTCATATGCAGGAGGTTCATAGGATTGATATCTTTCAGGACTATTCTTCACAGAGTATTGCAGTTCACTTCCTGATATGGGATCCAGGGGGTGGAGTGTGCTATTGTTCATTATTGGATGGGTTCTACTATGTATCCCATAGGTAGACATGGGATCCTGGTATTTTACTTTGGGTGATTTGGGTATTGCTTGAGGACAAGCAATTTTCTAGCAGGGAGGACTGTAATGTCCCCACTTTGGGACATCATCAAATGACAGAGATTTATGATGACTGGAGTAGCCAGATGGGTGCTAGAGCGAGTACATGGGTATTTGAGAGGCATTGTGGGGTCCAACTTGCATTGATGATCATATTCCATCATTATAAGCCATTCTGCACAGGTTGGCTTTGGTTTCGTTGCATTCCGATGATTTCCATGATTTTGACTACTTTGAGCTATAAGTTAATGGAATTCACTGAAGAGTTCATTTTGGGAACATTACTTGGAGGAACCTCTCAGTGTAATATCTCATTGGAATCGGGAGGAGCAACACTATAGGATGGGATGGATAGAAGTGACTTTCAGTGGCCAAGGAAGACACAAGGAGAGATAAGGCACTTTTCAAAGGTAAAAAGGTTAATTAATTAATTAAAGTGATTTAATTAATTAATTAAATATTAATAAAATGAAAGTCACTTTGGAGAGACAAGGTGAGCCAAAAAGTATAAAGGAAAGGCAAGGGCCTCTTCTGATTCATTCATGTATGATCTTATTTTGATTTCTGGCTTCTATCTAGTGAGCCCAATATTGGGGGTTTTGAGGGTTTTGACATAACAAACCCTAGAGGACGATTCGGTGGTGAAATATTCCACCTATATTGTCCCAAGCTTGGTCTCAGAGATGCAATACTCTCCCACACCATTCTAGTTCCATATCTACTCAGTTGTAGGAGGATTATACATCAGTTTCATGTGTAGATAGAGAGAGGGCGCACCAGTTGAGGGATTCCAGCAAGAGGGGCACACCATCTTCAGAGAGAGATTTGTTGTAGGAGATTGGCAGGGCCATTGAGGATTCTATCACCTAGGTTTTCATTGCAAGGCCTTGGACATCAGATCTAGTGCTTTCTAAGACAGTTTTATGGCTCAGATTATTTCTTGAGCAGTGGGGCGAATTGAAGAGAAGGAGGGCGTTTTTGAGATCCAAATCTAGTCCGTTTGGAGGGGTTACACTTCAGATTTGACCCTGAGACTTTACCTAGTGAATTGCAGTGTCCCGATCTATATTTCTGGAGAGTTTCAGATCATTTGGAGGCCTCCTTCATCATGGCCAAACCAACTAGGGTTTCAGTCATCCAATGGGGTGCACCATTCAATGGAGATTTCAGATATACAGAGATTGAGAGGGATCTTGGAGATTCGGGCACCTGGGTTGTTCTTACCATCACCTGATCTATATTCTTGGAGAGTTTCAGATCATTTGGAGGCCTCCTTCATTAGGGCCGAATTATCTAGGGCTTCAATGATCCAGTGGGGTGCACCATTCAACGAAGGAGTTCAGATCTATAGAGGTTGAGAGGGATCTTGGAGATTCAGGCACCTGGGTTGTTCTTACCATCACCTGATCTACTATTTGGCATATTTCTGGAGGTGATTAGACATCTTTGGCACCAGGGCCAAATTGTTGAGGAGCTTTAGTTATCCAACATAGTGTGGCATCTTCCAGCAGTGAGGGGTTTGTCACTTGGCATTGGTCTTCATCTCTTATCCAGCCTTTGGAGGATTATTTTGTATTGTCGGGAGAATTTTGTAGCAGCTCATACTTTTTATCTATTGTCTATCATCTTGGCCATCTGTTGAGCATTCTAGATCGACATCTCCATTGTAGCAGGTTCTTCTATTTTATGAATAAAGAAGATTTGAGATGTTTTGGCTTGTCTATCTTATTGCATATGGTTGAGGTATGTTCCATGGTTATCTCTTTCTGTTATTTTATGCATACACACATATAAGCACGTCAAACAAATAGATCAACAAATTGTTTGACAAAATACCTCACTCAGAAAAAGTTTTAGAAAAGACACCAAAACAGTGATGATCCTTGCATAATGGCTTGGGATCATTACATAATATAATTTTTTCTAAATTTTCAACCGTGTATTTTTAGAGATATGGATATTTCATTTCATTGAATCATAATGTCACCTAAAAATATTACGCAGTGATTTTTTTATAAAATTAAATAAAATTAGATCAAAATAATGAAAATCAAAACAAATTATATCCGTAGAAAGTAGCTTCAATTTTGCAAATACTGATATCAATTTCAAATCTAAAATCTGAGTATTTGCAGGAGCCCACAACCTCCAAAGTGCAAGGAAGCTAGAGGGAGTTATCTGTTTCTTGCAAATAGTCCCATTCGCAGGTTTTCGACTGAAAGAATCTTTCGGCCAAAAAGTATTTTGTTTCGGCCTAAATATATTTTACTAACAAAATCTGTAAAAAATAAAAGGATTCCTAGTTTTTCAGTCGAACATTATGTTTTCGGCCGAAAGACCGGTGAGAGAATTTTGTCAGTCGAAAAAAAAATGAAGGGACATGTCGTTTCGTTTCAATTGGCACCAAATATTATAAATATGCTTTCGATGAAACCAATTTAACACAATTCACTCTCATTTCATGGTTTTGCATATGTGGATCCCCTAAGAAAAACTTTGAATAATTTTTTTTGTTTTTTTGTTGTTTTGAACAAGGTGGTTGATGTTTTGAATGCAAAAAAAATATTATATATTGAAGGCGTTGTTGAATTTGTTTTCAAGGTGAAGGCGTTGTTGAACATTTTTTCAAGGTGAAGGCGTTGTTCAACATAAAATTCTTGATAAATTATCTTTTAATAATTTTTGTGAGAATGAATTTTTTCTGAGGCTATTATGAAATTTTGATTTTTTATTTATTTAAATTTTATAGATAACTACACTCAAGGGAAACAAAATTTTGCGTAAGAGAAAATTTGATTGCACTCGAGACGAAACTCGCTATAAAGAATAAATGAAAGAGCATTATTGGAGAAAGAAACAAGAATGTGAAAATATTGAAGAAATAAATGATGATGATGTAAATAGAGATTTTCAACAAGAAAAAGTCCAACAAGGTATATGCATGTACACAATTGTGAATTTTGATTCCAAAAGTGTTGATATATTAAATTGATACATTGTGCATTTAGATTTCAATATCTTTAAGCAAATCAAACAAAATTGAAATTATGAGCTACTTGAAAAATGTGTATGATGAACCTAACACTACTTATATTCTACACATTAAACATAGTTTTCATTAAGTTTGATTGAAAAAAATTAAGTTGAAAAAGAATTTGATTTTGTGACCTGATAACAAAAAATATAAAATAACACCATCTACTAAGGCTTGGTTTGTTGCATTCATATTTTCATTTTTTTAATTGAATTTGGAGTATATTGAGAATTCAAGGTAGTGTATGAATAACATCCTAATTAAAAATTTTAAAGACATCTTAAAAAGTATCAATTTTAATTAAGAAATTGTGATTTTTGATTCCAAAAGTGTTGATATATTAAATTTCTACAATGTGCATTTATATTTCAATATCTTGAAGCAAATCAAACAAAATTGAAATTATGAGCTACTTGAAAAATGTGTATGATGAACCTAACACTACTTATATTCCACACATTAAACATAGTTTTCATTAAGTTTGATTGAAAAAACTTAAGTTGAAAAATAATTTTATTTTGTGACCTCATAACAACAAAAAAATAACACCATCTACTAAGGTTTGTTTTGCTGCATTTAGATTTTCATTTTTTTAATTGAATTTGGAGTAGATTGAGAATTCAAGGTAGTGTATGATTAACATGTCCTAATTAAAAATTAATGGCACTAGTGAATACTTCCATTAATGGTAGGTGTCATATTAATGGCACTAGTGATTACTTCCCATGTGCATAGGATTGATAATCCATCAACCCTTTTCTACCCTTTTCAGTACATAAACAATTTATATCAATATTAATTTTAATGAAAATGACTTATATTAAAGTATATTTTAATTTTACATATTAAAATAGGATAGATCATGTTTTTATTTCAATTTTTATTTCAAAGTATATTTTTATTTCACATTTTCTTGAATAAATATATTGAAAGATGGAAAAGAAACCAAAGACGAACATAACTAGTTTAGTGTTGGACTGTCATTTCATTGTGAATTTTCAATAAAGAAACCAAGGATGAGCATAACCCGTCTAGTTCTGGACTATCATTTCACTATGAATTTTCAATTTTGAGTTCAAAGGTTTTACTAAATTTTGGATTGATAGGAGTCTACACCCTATCAAAATAAATGAGGGGCCTAGATTGATGCGATGATCAATATGATTAAATTTACAAAAGCATTGTTAAATTCAATTGATTATCACTTGAATGGAATGGAATAAAATCCATATCACCCTATGAAAATGGTAACAACCCCTCCGTTACAACAACGAATAACGAGATAAAAAGGGTAATTTTTTTTTTTGCATTAGGATAATAGAATCGTCGCACAATTTTGATAGCATTTCAAGCGCCGCATCATCGAATTCAATAACGACATAAAGCCAACACTTTGACATGAATAACAACGACACATGATCAACGTAAAAAGTTTATAATTATCGACGCAATTCCATACATCAAATAAACTGAAGAAAAAATATAAATAATGATTGACCATCAATATTAATTATCAAGTATTCATGGCACGACACAAAATTCTACTGCAGAACATACGTCTGTTGATTGAAGCAATTACTACCTTCGAAACATTCTACAATAGTACATTACACATGTCATAAAACAATTGATTGATGCAAATTCCATCTATGATGCAATCCAACAACAATAAGTAGCTTAAGAAAAACTCTATCATAAAGATATGCCAATTTAAATATACTCGCAAGGAATTTTATAACACTTAGGCCACCTAAATCCATTCACCTAATTCTATGAACATTCCTTCAATACTTCCTACGTCGTGAGTATAGAAAAGACAATAACTCATTTCATTATGATGTCTAAGACTCCAAATTACATCACAAATGTTTAAAAACAACAATTACACCATAAGGCAATCGTCGTAATTCCATTTTCAATCAAGCTATGATTTAACATTATAACATTAATAAATCAATGAACATTATATTACACTAAAAGCATGGAGACTTTTAAAGTTAAGACAACCATTTAATATAAATTAGTTGATCTTCTGAACTCCATTTTTATTTCCCACTCATTAATATAAACTATTACTCAAGACCCTTTTTGTCTAATCACCATATCATTCTCATATGGGGTCTATGACGAGAAACCTTTAAATAAACTAAATCTAAAACCATCGTAGTCAACAATCATAATCAATAATAAACCATGGTAATAACATTAAATCAATAGTTATAAATAAAATTTACAGTCATTCAATTACATCTCCTTTATCCTTAAATAAAACCACAAAATTAATGACAGACCATTGGTACTATTTAATCAATACATTAAATAAGAATTGTACAATAGACTTATACCATAAATAAGACTTATGCATTAAAAAAAAATAAGACTGCTAAATTAGAGGAGACAACCATCATGAATCCAACCTACGTGTTAAAATAGTAAACTGAAGGTGAATCATTAAATCAAGGAGGGAAAAACGCTGGGAAACAATGCCCCAAAATCACAGCTAGACAGGCCATCAAAGAAGTCAAAATGCTATTCCCTGGGCATGGGGATGCGGAGGTAACACTTTAACCCGATAAAATGTTGAATGCAGATATTAATCATAAGAAACGCGGAGTTAATTTCTGGGTAGGACGCAGGGATTAATAATAGAATAAAAACACAAGATCAGAGATCACTCATAAAAGAAAAAAGCAGAGATACTTTAATGGGAAGGACACATATACTAATCATAAAAGAAAAACCCAATGCTAGTTTAAATAAAAAAATTCTTCTGAGTTTGATGCTAGGTAGGTTTGTTGATATCAGACAGAGGGACTTCTGTAATTACGCCAAGGGTTACTAAAAATTCAGAGGTTTTTAATGGATTAAATCCATCCTTAAAAGAGAACAACAATTCGCAAACGAATCTTGTTCTCCAATTATATTTATTACACCGGTTGCAAACAACCCACTCGTTCTAAGTGCATACTAAAGGAGTAGAGAATAATGGGAAAGCCCCAAGCCTAGGGATATAGAAGATAGGGATTAAAAACAAAATCATCATAGATTTGTTGTGTAAGTACTGTGTATCTCGCAGTGTGAATACTGTGTAAAACGAGGTGTACAAAATGTGTAAAATTGCTATGAAAAAAACAGTGTAATTCACTGAGTACATGCTGGGTTAAATCATTGTTTGATAACACGATTTTTTGAGGTAAAGAAATGACCAAGAAATCTCTCAATCTTGATAATGACAATAGGTTCGTCAATTAAAGGGCGATTAAGAAACCAAAATCCAGTATCTAAATTATCTCAATTAAAGTCCAGACATTGGTTTATATTAAATTAAGTTTAAAGGGGAGGCCATAAACTAGGTAACGCACCATCCTTGGCGCAATGCAAAGTAAACTAAACGACTATTGGAGGAGCTATGGGAAAGCATGCCTACACTCTCGAGAACTCATGGTGGAATGAGGGTCAAGAATCCACCCAACGATTCGCTGACTTAAAACAGAGTTCAATTCAAAGTGACTTCGAAATTAAGAAGACAACGGAAATTAAATTTCCAAGACAGGGATGTAAATAAGCGTCGTGTTCAACACTCGCAGTGCTTAGTGCACAAGGGAACGAATAGGGTAATGGATAACCCTCAACAAACACAGGGGTATTCATGAATAGAAAAAAAAAAGATAAATCCTGAAATCAACCACCCACATTACAGTGTTCAAATATAGAGATTTAGTTTAAACAAAAGCTAAAACAAAAATTAAATAGTGTATCGCAAAAACGCAAAGTATGTATTAAGAAAGACACATGGTATGTTTTAATGAAAAACACATAAAATAATCCAGGTAAGATCGCAAGGTAAGATCATGGAATCACTGATTAAACTCCAAGGAAAACGCTGAGCAAATTTTTATGAAAATCGCAGAGCAAAGAAAAGGGTTTTCATTGTACAAGAAATGGATTTGTTGGGCAAGGAAATTATCCTTCACTTATTATCCATGCACATGAAAGTAGGTCATTTGAATCTAAATATTTAACACCAGAGTGAAATAAAGTTGATTCGGCTCCTGGTCGATTGCTCAGGCATGGACCAATAAATTAAAGGATAAATGAACAAAAGATAAAAACACACAAAAAAGCTCAGAAACAAAAAAATTTAGTGACCCTCTTGCAATTTCACATGGCGCACTATTGCCCAGATAGAAATTCATATGCATAACTAAGCGAGCCCTTTTTCTTTAAAAACATCTATGCAAGCGATATTTCAACAATAAAGAAATGTATGAACAATAAATTAAGCTATCATGCAATATAAATTATGCACAAGCGTATCGTAGCCAAATGCGAAGAACCGAATGTGGTTGTCCCGCGCTCGTGATCCGTCCAACTTTGTCTTTCCGACCATTGAGACCTCACTGGTACCTCCCAGCCAATGTTAGGGGTATTATTCTTCTCCTTGATCCCCCCAAGCTGCAAAGGTTCCACACACACAATACCATAGAATGTTATCACCCAGCTTGCCTCGCAAGGTCGAGATACCACTCGTTAACTGTAACGTCCCTGGTCATCAACCCGTACTGTCAGGCAACGCTACTATGTAGGATATATATACATATATTTATAAAGAATGTGAGTTAAATCAAATTAAGACATTTAACATGGATTTACTGTTGTCATACATACTTAAACATAATTAACATCAATTCAAACTTGCAACGGAATACATGATAACATTTCAAGACATAGACATGCATCACATATAAATTAAGTACAACATTAATACTTATCTTTTAAAATGGCGTAACACCACCAACTGCATGTAGACCTTCCACGAACCTCCCATCCTTAGATGACACTGCTCATCACTCTCAGCAGTAGGTCACCCTCGATCTAGGGCTAAGCTCCACCAGGCAAGGGAATTCTAGGCTAGGTAAGGTCAACAAAAAGACACACAGTTTAGGATGATGGTTTCTCTCCCAGGAGCACCTTATTCCCACTTCTCATAGAATATCATTCCCCACATGCCCGTCCCACCCTAGGATTATACACCTTCACTGTCACTCGAACAGTCCTTCGGCTGCTAAACCTCCCTTGCCTTGGGCTTCAACAACAGGTCGGACTAGAATTCTCTGAGCTTTGTGGCAGCTATAGGACCCCTTCCAAGAGTTATCACTTCCTCTGTGCACTCTCTCACCTGGAGAGAGTCGCCCACATACCTGACAACCTGATTCTTCAACCACAACCACCTCTCTCACCTAGAGAGAGTGTTGCACACAGGCCTGACAACCTACTTCTTCAACTCTGTTCCAACACAAGGAGAACAACAGTAAGACTCAACAAGGAATGGATGATGGTAGCCAATCATACTCAGCCAAGGGACTGTGTGGCCACAACATCCCACAGTTATAACACACGCGCCATAGACAATTACGTCATGCTCAAGTTTCACAGATGACAACAACCCAGACAGTTAAGCACAAACTCGGATTTGCAGTGTGGATAAACCCAAGTTCATAGGACTCATAGGTAGAAATTTCCCTCCCGAATGGTTTATCATATGTGTGTGGTTATATAGAAGTCCAATGTAGAGGTAAAACAATACAGACTAAGGATGTGTCGACTTCTCAGGGAAAAAATCACGGGTTGGCCTCACGGTTTCAGATTTCAGAGCTGCGTGAGGTATGCATACATAGATCAGATGTAGAGGTAACACAGTTTAGACTGCAGATGTAATAATGGAGGAAGAACCCCCATCACGGTTCAATTATTGGGTTAAATTACACGTGCCTGGGCCGACACATGTCTGCGTGCACTCCATCAAGTATGCGTTCCCTTTTTCCAGGAACTTAGGATAAAAATTATACCTTTCACACCACTTTGGAATAATAATAAATTATTATTCAAGGACTTAAGCCCTCAATATTATCCCCTCTTCAAACCTTTCATCCCCCTCTCCCTTACCCAATCTGTGGAAGCTTAGTCCCCCATCACTCTTTCTTTTTGGTCGGTCGACACACAACAATGTTTATACATTATATTAATGATCTAAATAATTACATATAAAAAATCATGCTCCTGGCCTTAATACTTAGGCTCTCCGGCCTAATAAACACATAATCCCACCAACTTATCAATACTCGACTCACTAGCCTACAAAACATGATTACAATTCATAATATAACTGGGGCACTACCGAGGGATATTACAATCCCCTCCCCTTATTTTTGCACTGCCCTCGGTGCACTTTTTACACAACATCAAAAAGATTTCCAAAATCTTCAAAAATATGGGGGTATTCTGCCCACATAACATCCTCATGCTCCCATGTTGCGTCCTCAAGACCGTACCAGGTACACTGGACCTTTACAAGCCCTATGGCTCGATTCCATAGTTATTTGCTTTTTCGGTCCAATATGCACACACGATGCACTTGCAAGACACCTTATTGCTCCACCTGAATCACATTCCAATCGATAACATGATTAGCATCAGGTATATATTTCTGAAGCAATCAAACATGAAACACATTATGTACAATCATGGATTCAGGTAATGCAAGCATATATGCAATTGGCCCAATCCATTCTATGATTTAAATTGGCCTAGAAAATATGGCTGCCAACTTGGAGCAGCTTCCCAGCTTCAGAGAACTTCTATTGGATTTTACTTTCAGGAAAACATGGTCACCCACTTTAAAATCTTCGTGGGCTCTGTTCTTATCAACATGACTTTTCTGCCTATCTTGGGAAGCTTTCAAATTCTGCTTAATTTTTAGCAATTTCTCTTCCATTTCCTTGAGCATCTCTGGCCCAAACACTCTCTATCAAATGGATTATCCCAACTTACTAGAGTATTGCACTTTCTGCCATAAAGTGCTTCAAATGGGCTCATCTTCAATGATTCTTGATACCCATTTTTGTAGGGAAATTCTACCAAATGTAGGTAGTCTTCCCATTTCGATGGTTTTTCCATCACATACATCCTTAGTATGTATTATATTACTTGATTCACCTGCTTTGTCTACCCATCAAACTCAGGATGATAGGCTGTGATAAAGTTTAGATTCATTCTGAACCCCTTGAATAACCCCTTCCATAAATTGGAGGTAAATTTTGGGTCCCTGTCAGACACAATTGTCTTGGGAATACCGTGAAATCGTGCTATTTCCCTCATAAAAATATCAGCAACATTAGCTGCCTTGTGAGTAGTCTTTAACGAAATAAAATGGGCATATTTCGTAAGCTTGTACACCACCACCATGATTGAATCATGCTTCTTTCTTGTTTTGGGCAATCCCATGATGAAATCCATTGTCACCACTTCCCACTTCCACTCAGGAATGGGTAAAGGTTGCAACAACCCTGCTGGGTGCCTGTGCTCAGCTTTAACCTTATGGAAATCCATACATATGGTGATGTATTCAATCTCTTTCTTCATAGCTGGCCAAAAGTAATGGCTCTTGACTGCTGCCATAGTTTTCTGATATCCAGGGTGCCTAGCATAAGGCACATTATGCATTTCATTCAAAATTATTAATTTTAAGTCCTAGACATTAGGTACATAAATTCTGTTCTTGTACAAAAGTGTCCCGTCAATTTCCAATTTATAATTTTTCACTTTCTGTGGCATCTTACCTTGCTATAAATTTTCTACCAAATCCATGTACTGTAAATCTGTATTTGCAGCCTCCAAAATTCTACTTTTAATATCAGTTCAGTACATGCTAATGGTTGTAGAATGTAATTCATGTACTCTCCTGCTGAGTGCATCAACCACTTTATTCTCCTTCCCTTTGATATGCTTGATATCAAAATCATACTCACAAAGAAACTCCAACCACCTACTTTGTCTAGCATTCAAGGTTGGATGATCAAACAAATATTTTAGACCGTTGTGGTCTGTTCTCATTTAAAACCTCTTTCCCATGAGGTAATGCCTCCATTTCCTTAGAGCGTGTACTATGGATGCCAACTCCAAATCATAATTTGCATAGTTCCTTTCGTGCTCTTTCAACTTTCTGGATTCATAACAGATTAGGAATCCATTCTGACTGAGGACTTCTCCTGGTCCTTCTTTGCATGCATCTGTACACACTACAAAGTATTCATTCAGATATGAAATCCTCAGGATTGGAGCACTAGTTAATAGTTGCTTCAATTGCTGGAATATTTTCTCACAATCCTCTGTCCATTGAAACTTCTTCTCCTTCCTTTGCAAGGAAGTGATAGGGTGATCTTTCCTTGAGAACCCTTCGATAAACCTTCTATAATAACCAGCTAGAACCATAAAGGATTTGACTTCTGTCATGTTCTTTGGAACTGACCATTCTCTAATGGCCTCAATCTTCTTAGGATCTACAACTATCCCATCCTTTGAAATAATATGCCGCAAGTAATGGATCTGCTCTTGATAAAACGAGCACTTTCTCAACTTGGCATACTGTTGGTGCTCTCTTAGCACCTGCAAAACCATCCTCAGATGTTGTTCATCCTCTTCCTCTGACTTGGAATGCACTAGAATGTCATCCAAAAAGGTTATGACAAACTTGTCCAGATAGTCCTTGAATACACCATTCATTATGCACATAAAAATAGCGGGTGCATTTGACAACCCAAATGGAACCACTCTGAATTCATAGTGACCATACCTTGTTCTAAAGACAGTCTTGCTAATGTATTTATTCTTTATCCTTACCCGGTGATATCCCGACCTGAGGTCTATCTTCGAAAATATCTTCACATCCTTTAACTGATCAAAGAGGTCATCAATCATCAGCAGAGGATATTTTTTATTTACAACTACTTTGTTCAGTTGTCTGAAATCGATACACAATCTTAGCATCCCATATTTATTCTTGACGAATAGGACCGTGGCACCCCAAGGTGACACACTTGGGTGTATATACCCCTTCTTCAGAAGCTCTTCAAGCTGCAATTGTAGATCTTTCAGCTCTGGCGTACTCATTCTGTAAGGATTTTTTGACACTGGAGATGCTCTAGGTATTAAGTTTTTAGAGAAGTCAATATCTCTCTTCGGGGGTAGTCTAGGTACCTCTTGAAATACATCTTCAAACTCCTTTAGTATTGCATGATATCCAATATTTGAGACTTCATCCTTAGATGATTCCTCCACATAGGCTGCAAATAATTGACAACCTTTTCTGTAGCACTTCTTCAACTGCATTGCTAAAATTTCTCTGATAGCAACAACTCTGGGAATTCCTTGGACTGTTCTCTGAATCCCCTCCTCATCCAAGCAAGTGAATGCCTAGTTCTGACAGTCCAATATGGCATGGTGTTGGTCCAACCATTCCATCCCAATTAGATAGTCATAAGAACCTAAAGGCAGAATTCTCAATTCAACCTTTGTGCTAAGTCCATTCATGTCCACTGGACAAGACTTAACTATCTCGATGACTTTCCTCTTGGTTTCTATAGCTAGCTGGAATAACCAAGAATTTTCATGTTTGCTTCTTGACAATTGCAAACTTTCCACCACTCTAGGATCTACATAACTATGGCTAGCCCCTGAATCAATTATAATAGTAAAGGTATGGTTGTTGATCATACCTTCCACTTCAATCATGTGCGACTGATATTCAACTTTCTTGTTGTCCAGGGCTGCGTAGATCCTTGGTAGTCTACTGCCCATGTCCTCCACTGTTTCAGCCTGCTGTACATTGTGGAAAAATCTCCCTTTATCATTTCCGTGGGGGAAATCTTTGTACCTATGGTTTCCTTTACAACCTAACATTCCATAGGTGGCGTTCTTGGCAGTTTCCCACCCACTTCAGCCTTCCTGGGCTCTCTAAAAGATGGTTGTCCCTGAGGATTGTTTCTGAAAAAGGGTGGCTTAGTTCCCTTCTTCCTTTGATCCATCTAGAATTTCTGCTTGTCTTCCCAAGCCTTCCGGAAAGTAGGCTTCTCTCTTTGTTGCTCATATAAGAATTTCAATCTTCTTATCATTTATTCCATAGTTTTTGGGTCATCATACTAAATCTTATCACCAATGGAAGGTGGCAATCCACTTTGATATCTTTGAATCTTGACAGTATCATCCTTGATGAACGGAACATATTTCAACAATTCCAAAAATCTTCATTCGTATTCATCAATAGTCATGCTACCCATCTTGAGTTCAAATAACTCTTTCATATTTCTATCATAGTATCTTCTAGTCAAGTATTTCTTCTCGAAATACCTCTTGAATTCTTTCCAAGTGATATCTTTCTCTCTAATGTGTTGCACCTGCACAAGATGATCCCACCACATGGATTCTTTTCCTTTCAATTGATACATTGAAATTATACCTTCTGCATGAGAGGAATACTTCTACAGTTGGAAATATGTCCTCATGCCAAGCAACCATGTTTCAACATCTTTCTCCTTCTTATGTTCTCCATCAAACATAGGGGGCTTAATCTTGTTCATTTCTCCTTTTAGTTCATCCACTCCAGATCTCCTATGATTTCTGGTAGGATATGGGATTGAACTACTGTGTTCCCTCCTCTTGGAGCGACCTTGGGAGTGATGATGGTGTCTACCAACACTCGATCTGCTTCCCTCATAAATCTGGTGATTCCTTATTTTTCTCGAGTCTCTCTCCTTGTCCAACTTCTTTTCTATTCTCTCCAGACTCTTCATCAACTTTAAGTTGAATTATCCCCGTTGTTCCTTAGCTTTCATGAGCTTTATGCTATCTACTCAATGAGTTTGGGCATATTTCTACAATCGATCAATGATTTTCATCATATTCCCTTCCTTATCTATCTCTTCTCCATGTCCATTAGAGTTCGAACCTACAATTCCTAAATGAACATCCATCCCTTTATCTTTGTTCTCTGAACTAGAATCATTCCTTGTCTCCTCCATTTCTTTGCACTCAGTGGAAACTCTAAAGGGTTCTAGAACTCGTTAAACTTCTGCAAACACAATGTGCAGACAACTAGAATTTGTTAGGCCATTAATCCTTAACTAATCTCACAACATTCATAAACAAATATGACTCAAGAAAACGTTCAGTTTTTATTCTCTGTGATTCTCGTTCAATCAAGAATCCCCACAGACTCTTTCTTTCAAAACTCTTCTTTTCTAATTTTTCGGGCACTAGCCCCTTCCTCTCAGTTCCCCAACCCACACTACCATGGGTCGTGACCAAGCACTACATCAATAAGTGCGTACTCGGGCCTTTGGCTTCAGAATATTTCCAAGCATAACACAACAGTCACTCAGAGTTCCGAGTTACCGAACTCATGTAGTAGGGTGGATCAATGGTCCATGTCTACCCAACATCCTACGGATGACACTCGTTGTGGAACCTCAGGCGTCTAAGTTATGGGACTTTGAGACTTCAAAATATTTCACATCCGCACATCCCAAATCATTAATCTCCGAACACTCCCACGTCACCTTAGGTGACGTTATTACGTCACATCACTTAACGTTTTCCCAATTGTCGAGGCAGGAAAGGGTGGTTTGGAGTAACCCACCTTTCATCCCGCAATTCTCCTAACACTGACATGTAACCCCTAAGCAAAACCACAGTTTGGATTGCGCGACTGCCTTGGAGAATTATCTTCCGTGCAACTTGGGTCGCCACAATGTCTCCTGGCCATTGATCTTGATGTATCGTGAGAAATGCCACTGTGGGTCCTCCAATATTTATCTACGTTACGTAACCTCGGGCCCCACTAACCCTGCTCACACAACATGCCACATGGTGGCATACTAGCGACTGATACGTGGCCCATTCAGATGGGTGACACTTGTCACCTTCCAAATTCCATTTCAATATTCCATGGGTTCTAGACCCATTGAAACATGGCACACATCCCATGTGTCCACGTCACCTCTAGGTGACATCATCATGACTCACCATTTCAGCTCTTCGGGCTTCAAGAGTTTCAACTCCTCTACACTCGCTTTTTCCCAGAGCTCTTTCTCTCGGAGCGGTTTTATTCTACCGCTACTCCTCCTGAGCTTCGTAACACGACCAAGTAACCCCTTGGCACTCAGAAAAATTCTAAGGTTCGAAATCGGTTACATTCGAACACCATTTCCACTCAAAATCTTGGGTCCAAAGACTGCTTATCCGACCCATCCAGGCTCAACATTGAAACTATGGCTCTGATAACATATTGTAACGTCCCCGGTCATCAATTCGTACTGCTAGGAAACACTACTATGAGGAATATATATACATATATTTATAAATAATACGCGTTAAATCAAATTAAGACATTTAACATGGATTTACTGTTGTCATACAGATTTAAACAGAATTAAAAACAATTTAAACTTGCAACAAAATACATGATAACATTTCAAGACACAGACATGCATCACATATAAATTAAGTACATCATTAATACTTATCTTTTAAACTGGAGTAACACCACCAACTACGTGCAGACCTTCCATGAACCTCCTAGCTTTAGACCGTGTTGATCATCACTCTCAGCAGTAGGTCACCCCCGAGCTGGGACTAAGCTCCACCAGGAAAGGGAATTCTAGGCTAGGTAAGGTCAACAAGAAGACACATAGTTTAGGAGGATGGATTCTCTCTCAGGAGCCACTTATACCCACTTCTCATAGAATCTCATTCCCCACATACCTGTCCCACCCCAGGAGTATACACCTTCACTATCACCCAGACAATCCTTCGGCTGTTAAACCTCGCCAGTTAAACTTTTCACAGAATAGGCCAGATCAGAATTCTCTAAGCTCTGTGGTAGCTATAGGACCCCTTCCAAGAGTTCTCACTTCCTCTGCGCACTCTCTCACCTGGAGAGAGTCGCCTACAGGCCTAGACACCTACTTCTTCAACCACAACCACCTCTCTCACCTGGAGATAGTGTTGCACACAGGCCTAACAACTTGTTTCTTCAGCTTCATTCCAGCACAAGGAGAATAACAGTAAGACTTAGCAAGGAACGAATGATGGTATCCAATCATACTCAGCCATGGGACTGCGTGGCCACAATAACCCACAATTATAACACACATGGCATAGACAATTACGGTATGCTCAGGTTTCACAGATGACGACAACCTAGACAGTTAAGCAGGAACTCAGATTTGCAGTGTGGATAAACCTGATTTCACAGGAATCATAGGTCAGCCTTTCCCTCCCGAATGGTTTCTCAGATGTGTGTGGCTATGTAGAGGTCCAACATAGAGGTAAAACGATACAGACCGAGGATGTGTCGAATTCTCAGGGAAAACATCACGGGTTGGCTTCACGGTTTCGGATTTCAGAGCTACGTGAGGTATGCATACAGAGATCAGATGCAGAGGTAACACAGTTCAGACATCAAATGCAAGAATGGAGGATGAACTCCCATCATGGTTCAATTATTAGGTTAAATTTCATGTGCCTGGGTCGACACATGTCACCCATGAAGTTGCATGCACTCCATCAAGTATGTGTTCCCTTTTTCCAGGAACTTAGGATAAAAATAATACCTTTCATACCACTTTGGAATAATAATAAGTTATTATTCAAGGACTTAAGCCCTCAAGCTTAGGCCCTCTTCTAACCTTTCAGTCCCCTCTCCCTTACCCAATCTATGGAATCTTACTCCCCCACCACTCTTTCTTCATGGTCGGTCATCACACAATGATGTTTATATATTATATTAATGATATACATAATTATATATACAAAATCAGGCTCCTGGCCTTAATACTTAGGCTCTCTGGCCTAATAAACACATAATCCCACCAACCTATCAATACTCGACTCACCAGCCTACCAAACATGATTACAATTCATAATATAACTGGGGCACTACTGGGGGATATTACATTACCCAAGCTAGGTATCCCAACTCCCACAAGAGAAAGTTTAGTCAAGATGAAATTCAATAGTGTAACGTTACACAAGCTAGATGTGATCCATACTCCTCCTCCGCCATCCTTTTTATAGAATTTCTTAGTCATTAGTTTCCCAAAACCCTCATTAGATTCCTTTTTCATTCAATTAATTTTGAAATATCTCCCCTGTACACATGTCGCCCGATCCCCTAGTTGTGCTAGAAAATCAATTTATTAATTAATTAAATTTGTCTATTTCCCTCACCCATCTAAAAACGTTCCTAAAAATGCTCCTCAGTGTCCCAATATTCCATTACAATTCTTAAATGAATTACGCCTTACTTAAATCCTAATTGAGTTCATAAATAGAAGGTTCCAAGGCTAGATTCCTTACTAAGTTAGACATTCCCTTTTTTCTTTTAAGTTTCCCTTTTTTGTTAAGTTTTCCCTTTGTTCCTTAAGTTTCTCTCTTCCTTAAAGTTTCCCCCTTTTTATAACTAAATTCAGAATTAATAGGTTTTGACAAAGACAACCAAATACCCCTTTTATTAATTAAACCTTTATTAAAATTTCCTCTTTAATTATTAATGCTTGAATTTTCTAATTAGTTATAAAAAGAACTTTTAGTGAAATGAAATTTTATGAAAAGGACCTTAGTGAATTGAAATTTTGTAAAGGAACCTTAGTGAATTGAAATTTTATAAAAGAACCTTAGTGAATTAAAATTTCCATTTTAATCCGGTTATATGTCTAATTAGTTTTTTTCTTTTGTTCTAAGGTTGTACTCAGACCTAGGTTTTCAATTCACTAGGCTTGACGACAGTTCTTAAGGGAAAAATTAGTTATTAAAATTTACTTATCACATCATTCATTTTAAGGCTGACCAGGTCCTAAGGAGGCATAGTTTTTTAGGCACTACGTTTATTTATTTACTAGTCAAAATCGTGACGTGCCCTTTAGGGTGCACTACGTGCTACAAGGGTGCCACTCGCCTCTTTTCATTTTCTTTGCGTGATGCACCTTTCAAGACACACTACGTTCTCCAAGGGTGCCACTTGCCTCTTTCCATTTTATTTGCATGACATGCCCTTCAATACGAACTACATACTCCAAGGGTGTCACTCACCTCTTGACTGAATTTGGTAGAAGTCAAACCCCTGGGGTCAATACTCCGCCAGGTGATCTTGTGGGAGAATAAGGGCCTTTAAGGAATAAGGCCCCTGCCTTATTGTGTACCCCTTAGAATGATCGTGAGCGACTGTCAAAGTCTTCTCTCACGACATCATGGGTCTTCTCAAACTAGATAATCGTTAACCTACAGTTCAAGCCACGATGGGAGTGCTAGTAGGATATGGCAGGGGTACTGCCACACCTCTCCCTCAATGTCTCTGGTTTTCGTGCATGACCCCTTTACTCCAAATGTGAGTCTGTTCAGCAAGTTATCATCAAAATTCATCCATCAACGAATCATGTCAGCAATAATAATCAATCATCATAACATCTAATCATATGTACATATGTCACATCAACAACATTCAAACCCTAACAGTCCACTCCTTGACTCGATCAGGAGTCCAAGGGGTTTCATCGATGCCTCTTCATCCTCAATGTCCAAAGTCATGCACACTCAGGAGAACCCAATCAATAACACCTGTATATGTAAATACAACAAAATAACATATCATCAAATCCAAAATATCTCATAATCATAATCAAAATGACCAATAGTATAATGACCCAGATCACTTGCATGCAAGTGTCCTCAAAGAATAAGTTCACTCAGTGCACACAAGATTGGGATGTTACATACACCCCCTCTTGTTTTAAACTTCATCCCGAATTTTCATAGTATGTAAGTGCCGAAATAAAGTGTATCAGAATATCATAGGTCTATCTATCAAACAAAAATGGAAACTGTTGATGCATATCATATGCATCCTCCCAGGTTGCCGAGTGTGGACTATAGTTGTCTCGTTGAACCTTGAACTGATATATTGTTCGACGCCGTATCTGTCAAATGATATGGTCTAGGATGTGGATTGTATCCACCGTGAGCGCACCCTCAACAGATACTTGCAAGGTACTCATGTCCATAACATGTGTAGGATCACTAACATAACGTCTCAAAACAGATACGTGAAAAACATCGTGCATACGCCTCAAATAATCAGGCAAGGTTAGTCGATAGGCCACATGACCCTTCCTTTCCACAATATCTAAAGGTCCCATGAACCTAGGAGAGATTTTAGCTCCATTTCCAAACTTGATTGAACTCTTATGCAGTTTCACCCGTAAGAAGACTTGATCGCCAACTTCGTAACTACGGTCGACACGATGCACATCGACATAACTCTTTTTTCAATCCTACGTTTACTTTATCCTTTGTCTTATTGTTTTCATTTGATCTTCCATTTCTTGGATTTCTTCTAGTCCCACCAGGACCCTATCCTCAAGACGATCCCAAATCAAAGGTGTCTGACACGATTGCTCGTAAAGAAACTCGAAAGGCGCCATCTTAATAGTGCTTTGATAACTGTTGTTGTATGCTAAATCTACCAGTGGAAAGAACTCTTCCCAATGCTTTTGTTGGTCCATAACATACATACACAACATATCCTCCAAGGTTTGTTTTGTTCCTTCGGTCTTCCCGTCTGTCTCTGGGTGATATGTGGCACGAAAGTTAAGTTGGGTTCCCAAGGCCTCTTGGAAACTAGTCCAAAATCGTCCTGTAAACAACGATCCTCTATCAGATATAATCCTCTTAGGAACGCCTTCCAACCTCACAATATTACTGATGGAAACTCTATCTACGTTGTACACGCAGGAATAAAATGAGCACTCTTCATTAGAGTGTCGACTACCACAAAAATCGAGTCATGTCTCCTTGCTGTCAGTGGCAATCCAACATTGAAATCCATCGAAATGACCTCCCATTTCGATTCTGGAATAGTGTGTGGATGTAGTAATACTACCGGATGTCTATGTTCATCCTTTACCTACTGGAATTCTAGACATCTAGCCACGTAGTTGACTATTTCTGCCTTCATTCCTTTCTAGAAGAATAAGGGTTTCAGGTCTGCCCTCATCTTCGTGACTCTAGGATGAGCCATGTACACTTCTCTATGAGCCTCGTTTAGTATCAAACTCCTCAACTCATCATTGGGTGGTACATAAATTCAACCTTTAAATCTCAATAATCCATTGTTGTCCGCAGTAAATCCCTCACATTTTGGTACCATCATTATGTTTTATCCGATAAAATCCTTGACCCCCTTGTACCAATCATTGTTGCGCTGTAAAGTTATGATCTTTTCTCATAGATTTGTTTGAAGAGGAATCACTGAAAATATGCATGGTCTTCGACTCAACACATCCGCCACTCTATTCACTATTCCTTTTATGTAAGTAATCTCGAAATCGTACTCGCTAAGCAATTTCGACCAATGCCATTGTCACGTGTTCAAGTCGCTTTGCATAAAGATGTGTTGTAGACCACAGTGGTCCATTTTTAGTTCGAATTTCTGTCCAATCAGGTATTGTCTCCAAACTCTCAAGGCATAAACAATGGCTAACAACTCCAAGTCATGCGTTGCATATTTCTCCTCATGTTTTCTCAACTTTATCGAGATGTAAGCGATCACTCGACCATTTTGCATCAAGACTCCGCCTAATCCTTCCTTGGATGTGTCAATGCATACCAAGAAGCCCACGTCCATGTCAAGGAGCTTTAGTGTCGATGTTGTTGTCAACAAATCCTTGAGCCTCTGAAATGATTTCGTGCATTTCTTGGTCCAAACAACTTTTTTTCTTCTTCTGCAATTCGATGATCGGATTTGATATCTTTGAAAAACCCTCGAAGAAATGTCGATAGTATCCCACTAAACCCATGAAGCTACGCACTTTGGGGACATTCATCGACACATGCCATTACATAATAGCCTCAACCTTTTCTGGATCCACAATAATACCTTTGTCGGATATGACATGCCCTAAGTAGCGAATCTTCAATTGATAAAACGAGCATTTAGACAATTTTCCATACAATTTGTTCTCTCGTAGAAAATGTAGTACCATGCACAAGTGCTCATAATTCTCCTCCATCGTCTGAAAGTAAATCAAAATATATTCAATGAACACTTGGACGAACTTTTCCAAGTATTCGTGAAACACCCCATTCATCAAAATCATAAATACCCCTGGGGTGTTTGTCAGTCCAAACGATAAAACAATAAACTCATAAATTCCAAACCTCGTCTTAAAGGCGGTCTTAGGGATGTATTCCTCCTTGATCTGTAACTGGTGATATCTAGATCTCAAATCAATCTTTGAGAACACTGTTGCACCCTTCATCTGATCATCAGATCATAAATCCATGGCAACAAATAATGATTCTTGATCGTTGCCTTGTTCAATTGATGACAATCAATGCAGAGTCTCCATGACACATCCTTCTTCTGTAAGAAGATAACAGGCACACCCCACGGTGACACACTTAGATGTATAAGCCCTAGGTCCAACAAATCTTTCAGTTTCATTCTCAACTCTTGTAACTCTAGGGTCGACATCTGATAAGGAATTATTTATATGGGTTCAGTTCTTGGTTTTAGGTCTATGTTAAATTCCAATTCCCTCTCAGGTGGAATCCCAGGTAACTCCTCAGGGAAGACATCCACAAATTATCGCACCACCGAAAGGTTTTCTAGACCTTCCGCTACTCCTTTCTTGTTTAACAAAAGGATCGCATAAATCTTACATCCCTTGCACATGCTCTTCCATAGCTGTAAGGAAGAGATGAAACTCAAGGAAACTCTCTAGTTCTGACCCACAATCACGCATCTCTGTCCCTCATCATCGACCAAGCTCAACCGTTTCGTCTTACAATTGAGTATCACATCATGCGATTCCCACTAATCCATATTGATCATGTCGTCATAAGATCTTAAGATCATGTCATAGGTTGGACTTCGTTACACTATCCCCAGATTAAAGTGATATTTCATACTCCTTTCCTCCAACCATCTGGTTGGCACCCGAGGTCATTTCGACGCATCTAAACTCATCCAGTCAAATTCCCTTACCTAAAACCCATTTAGCATGGTAAGAAATAGAGCTCTCCGAAGCACTAGGATCTAACAAACAATAAAAGTTTTTTTGGCAATGGCACCTGATGCCTCAAGCACCTTGGACTGGTGCACGGCCTGACGGTTATCCACCGCGATCAATTGTTCCTCGACAATGAGGCCTACTGGATGACATCATGCAACGTATGAGGAATTTATACCCTCGCCTTCACACAGAGCTGGAGTTTAGGCCACACATGAACTTGCTGACCTCCAACTTCTCTGTGTCCATATGCGCGACATACCAAAGTATCTGATCTCATAATATGGAACTGTACGACCACCTTGTCATAAGGCGTGAAACTCATCAAGCTGGTGCTTGATGAATTCCTATGACATTTACTTATCCTGGAACTGTTCATCGAATCGTTCCCAAAACATGGCTCTGACGGTTATGTCTAGCTGAGGTAGGAGTGTCTTCCACCTTAGAGGAACGTTCCGTTGTAGTTGAAGACTGCCATGTGGACCTTCGTGCCGAAGGTCATAACCACGAAGTGTGAAGCACATCGCCTTGTTCTCCAACCATGCCTTGGAGTCTGAGCCATCCGTGGGACTCATGAACGTAGGAAATCAATCTTATAGAGTTCCCCATGAATGCTACCAGTACTCATTGGGGTGCACTGTGGACCCTCAGGGGTATAGGCACCGTGGCGTTATCTCAGTACAGATGGTTTTTCAAGGCCTCCAACATTTCCCTTGAAGCTCCTTGTCTGACCATACACATTCCTTACAACAATCGACTCCTTCCCAGGGACTTGTTCTTCTCCTTGGGGGTTGGACCCCTCTGGTGCGGGTGCTACTAAAGGGGTCACACCTCTTCCCTTGGCACCATGTCATGAATCTCTACGGTGTCATCTAATCGTGATTATCGCATGGGCAGGTTAAAGTTTTAATTAACGCTAGGTTATTACTCAAGGGTTTACTGCAGTGGAAAGCATGGTGATCCACAGTCGCAGGTTTGAACCCGCTCTGATACCATATCCAATGACCCCTTTGTTACGACAACGAACAACGAGGTAAAACAAGTAAATATTTTTTTTGCATTAGGATAATAGAATCGTCGCACAATTTTGATATCATTTCAAGTGCCACATCATCAAATTCAATAACGACATAAATCCAACGCATTGACATGAATAACAACGACACATGATCGACATAAAAAGTTCATAATTATCGATGCAGTTCCATACATCAAATAAACTAAAGAGAAAATATAAATAATGATCAACCATCAATATTAATTTTCAAGTATTCATGATGTGATAGGAAATTCTACTACAGAACATACGTCAGATGATTGATGCAATTACTACCTTGAAAAATTTCTATAATAGTACATTACACATGTCATAAAACAATTGATTGACCCAAATTTTGTCTACGATGCAATCCAACAACAATAAGTAGCTTAAGAAAAGATCTATCATAAAGGCATGCCAATTTAAATGTACCCACAAGGAATTTTATAACACTTAGGCCACCTAAATCCATTCACCTAATTCTATGGACATTCCTTCAATACTTCCTATGTTGTGAGGATAGAAAAGACAATAACTCATTTCATTATGATGTATAAGACTCCAAATTACATCATGAACATTTAAAAACAACAATTACACCATAAGGTAGTCGTCATAATTCCATTTTCAATCAAGCTATGATTTAACATTATAACATTAATACATTAATGAACATTCTATTACACTAAAAGCATGGAGACTTTTAAAGTTAAGACAACCATTTAATATAAATTAGTTGATCTTTTGAACTCCATTTTTATGTCCCACTCATTAATATAAACTATTACTCAAGATCCTTTTTGTCTAATCACCATATCATTCTCATATGGGGTCTATGACGAGAAACCTTTAAATAAAATAAATCTAAAACCATCATAGTCAACAATAGTAATCAATAATAAACCATGGTAATAACATTAAATAGATAGTTATAAATAAAACTTACAGTCATTCAATTACATCTCCTTTATCCTTAAATAAAACCATATAATTAATGACCGACCATTGGCACTATTTAATCAATACATTAAATAATAATTGTAAAATAGACTTATACCATAAATAAGACTTATGCATTAAATAAATAAATAAGACTTCTACATTAGAGGAGACAAGCATCATGAATCCAACCTATGTGTTAAAATAGTAAACTAAAGGAGAATCATTAAATCAAGGAGGGAAAAACGCTAGGAAACAATGCCCCAAAATCACAACTAGATAGGCCATCGCAGAAGTCAGAATGTTATTCGCTGGGCATGGGGACGTAGAGGTAACGTTGTTACCCGATAAAATGCTGAATGTAGATATTAATCATAAGAAACACAGAGGTAATTTCTGGGTAGGACGCAGGGATTAATCATAGAAGAAAAACGCAAGATCAGAGATCACTCATAAGAGAAAAACGTAGAGATACTTTTATGGGGAGGACGCAGAGACTGATCATAAAAGAAAAATGTAGAGCTAGTTTAAATCACAGAGTTCTTCTGAGTTTGATGTTGGGTAGGTTCATTGATATCACAAGGAGGTACTTCTGTAATTATGTCAAGGGTTACTAAAAACGAAAAGGTTTTTAATGGAGTAAATACATCCTTAAAAGAGAACAATAATTCACAAACAGATCTTGTTCTCCAATTCTATTTATTACACTGGCTGCAAATGACCCACTGGTTCGAAGTGCATACTAAAGGAGTAGCGACTAATGGGAAATATTCGAGCCTAGGGAGATAGAAGACAGGGATTAAAAACAAAATCATCATAGATTTTCTGTGCAAGTACTGTGTATCTCGTTGTGTGAATACTGTGTAAAATGCGGTGTACAAATGGTGTAAAATTTCTATGAAAAAAACAGTGTAATTCGTTGAGTACATGTTGGGTTAAATCATTGTTTGATAACAAGATTTTATGAGGTAAATAAATGACCAAGAAATCTCTCAATCTTGACCACGACAAGAGGTTCTTCAATTAAAGGGAGATTAAAAAATGAAAATCCAGTATGTAAATTATCTCAATTAAAGTCTAGGCATTGGTTTATCTTAAATTAAGTTTAAAGGGGAGGCCAAAAACTAGGTAACACACCATCCTTGGTGCAATGCAAAGTAAACTAAATGACTATTGGAGGAGCCATGGGAAATCATGCCTACTCTCCTGGGAACTCATGGTGGAAGAAGGGTCAAGAATCCACCCAATGATTCATTGACATAAAATAGAGTTCAATTCAAAGTGACTTCAAAATTAAGAAGACAACGAAAATTAAATTTCCAAGACATGGATGTAAATAAGAGTCGTGTTCAACACTCGCAATGCTTAGTGAATGAGGGAAGGAACCGGGTAATGGATAACTCTCAACAAACATAGGGGTCTTCATGAATAGAAAAACAAAGATAAATCCTGAACTCAAGCGCCCACATTCCAGTGTTCATATATAGAGATTTAGTTTAAACAAAAGCTAAAACAAAAATTAAAGTGTATCTCAAAAATGCAGAGTATGTATTAAGAACGAAGCAGGGTATGTTTTAATGAAAATCACATAGAATACTCCAGGTAAGATCGCAAGTTAAGATCGTGGAATCATTGAGTAAAATCCAAGGAAAACGCTGAGCAAATTTTTATGAAAATCGTAGAATAAAGAAAAGGGTTTTCGCTGTACAAGCAATGGATTTGTTGGGAAAGGAAATTATCCTTCACTTATTATCCATGCACAGGAAAGCATGGCATTTGAATCCAAATATTTAATAGCGGAGTGAAAGACAGTCGATTAGGCTCCTGGCCGAATGCTCAGGCACAGACTAATAACTTAAAGGATAAATGAACAGAAGATAAAAACACAAGAAAAAAACTCAGGAAAAGAAAATTTTAGTGACCCTCTTGCAATTTCACACGGTGCACTGTCGCCCAGATAGAAATTCATATGCATAACTAAGTGAACCATTTTCCTTTAACATCATCTATGCAAGCGAGATTTTGAAAATAAAGAAATGTATGAACAAGAAATTAAGCTATTATTCAATATAAATTATGCAAAAGCGTACCATAGCCAAATGCGAAGAACCAGAAGTGGTTGTCCCGCGCTCACGATCTGTCCAACTCTGAATTTATGACCGTTGAGACCTCACTGGTACCTTCCATCCAATGCTAGGGGTACTTGTATTCCCCTTGAGCTCCCTGAGCCACAAATGGGCCACACACACAATACCACAAAATTATAGGACCCAGCTCGCCTTGCAAGGTTGAGCTACCACTCGTTACCCGAGCTAGGTATCCCAACTCCCACAAGAGAAAGTTCAGTCAAGATGAAATTCAACAACATAACGTTACGCAAGCCAGATGTGATCCATACTCCTCCTCCTCCATCCTTTTTATAGAATTTATTAGTCATTAGTTTCCAAAAACCCTCATTAGATTCCTTTTTCTTTCAATTAATTTCTAAAATCCTCCCCCGTACACATGTCGCTCGATCCCCTAGTTGCACCAGAAAATCAATTTATTAATTAATTATATTTGTCTGTTTCTCTCACCCACCTAAAATTATTCCTAAAAACGCTCTTCGGTGTCCCAATATTCCCTTACAATTCTTAAATGACTTACGCCTTACTTAAATCCTAGTTGAGTTCATAGAAGGTTCCAAGGCTAGATTCCTTACTAAGTTAGACATTCCCCTTTTTATTTTAAGTTTCCCTTTTTCGTTAAGTTTCCCCTTTTTCCTTAAGTTTCTCTTTTCCTTAATTTTCTCTCTTCCTTAATTTTCTCTCTTCCTTAAAGTTTGCCCCTTTTTATAACTAAATTTAGAATTAGCAGGTTTAGACAAAGACAACCAAATACCCCTTTTATTAATTAGACCTTTATTAAAATTTCCTCTTTAATTATTAATGCTAGAATTTTCTAATTAGTTATAAAAAGAACCTTTAGTGAAATGAAATTTTATAAAAAGGACCTTAGTGAATTGAAATTTTGTAAAGGAACCTTAGTGAATTGAAATTTTATAAAAGGACCTTAGTGAATTAAAAATTCCATTTTAATCTGGTTATATGTCTAATTAGTTTTTTTTTTGTTGTTCTAAGGTTCTACTCAGACCTAGGTTTTGAAATCACTAGGCGTGGTGACAGTTCTTAAGGGAAAAACTAGTTATTAAACTTTACTTATCACATCATTCATTTTAAGGCCGACCAGGTCCTAAGGAGGCATAGTTTTCTAGGCACTAGGTTTATTTATTTACTAGTCAAAATCACGACATGCCCTTCAGGATGCACTACATGCTCCAATGGTGCCACTCGCTTCTTTCCTTTTTATTTGCACGACGTTCCCTTCAAGATGCACTACGTGCTCCAAGGGTGCCACTCACATGTTTCCATTTTATTTTGACGACGTTCCCTTTAAGATGCACTACGTGCTCCAATGGTGTCACTCGCCTCTTGACTGAAATTGGTAGACATCAAACCCCTAGAGTCAATACTCTATTAGGTGATCTTGTGGGAGACTAAGGGCCTCTAAGGAATAAGGCACCTGCCTTATTGCATGCCCCTTAGAATCATCGTGAGCGACTGTCACATTTTACCCTCATGACATCGTAGGTCTTATTGAACTAGGTAATTGTCAACCTACAGTTTGATCCACGATGGGAGTGCTAGTAGGCTGTGGCAGGGGTGCTGCCAAACCTCTCCCTCAATGTCTCTGGTTGTCATGTGTGACCCATTTACTCCAAATGTGAGTATGGTAAAAAATCTATTGTAAGCCTGAATCCATCAATGAATCATGTCATCAATAATAATCAATCATCATGGCATCTAATCATATGTACATATGTCACATCAACAACATTCAAACCCTAATATTCCACTCCCTCACTCGATCCTGAGTCCAAGGGGTTTCATCGATGCCTCTGCATCCTCAATGTCCATAGTCCTGTACACTCAAGAGAACCCAGTCAATAGCACCTGTCTATGTAAATACAACAAAATAACATATCATCAAATCCACAATATCTCATAATCATAATTGAGATGACCAATAGTATAATGACCCGGATCACTCGCACGCAAGTGTCCTCAAAGAATAAGTCCTCTCAGTGCACACAAGAGTGGGATGTTACAAAAACTGGCTTTTAACTTCGTAGTCTAATACTGATTTTTCATCACCGTGGACTCAGAATTTTTTTTTATGTTTTCACTCTCATAAGAAGCTCTCACATATTTTTAATATACAATATTGTTTGTTGTTTTTTCCATTCTAATATTATTAATAGGAGGCAATTGAGAAGTTTGAAACCTAACTTTAGCAACCCTTTAGTCCTCAACCCTCATCTCTGAGTGTCATTTGGGGTAAGGGGCTCCAAAGTGGGAAATTATAATTTGATGATTTGTTTGACTATTTTCAACCATATTTGGAAATCAAACAAGATTGAAATTATAAGTTGTAGAAACTATAATTTGATGATTTGTTCAAGACTATTTTCAACCATATTTGCAAATCAAATAAAATTGAAATTATAAGTTGTAGAAACTATAATTTGATGATATGTTTGACTTTTCAACCATATTTGCAAATCAAACAAAATTAAAATTATAAGTTGTACTTGACATAGTGAAATGATGTTTATAAATAAAATGAAATAAAACATTTTTAATTTCAGTACAGTATCATAAAACATAAATTAACCTTTTACCATATCATAAAAATTGAAATTATAAGTTGACCATAAAACATAAATTATCCTTTCACCATCATAAAAATTGAATTTATAAGCTATTGACTATTTATAAATGAACAATAAACAATATATTCCACCATCATAAACAATATAAGAGAAATCAAAGATGAAACAATAAATTGATATTTTGAGTTCCATATATATATATATATATATATATATATATATATATATATATATATATATATATATATATATATATATATATATATATATATATAATATGAAAGTTTGAATAGTTACACCGCCAAATACATAGGTTCCACAACCATTTTAGGCTAATAAAAAAAAATAAGAGGCTTGATTAAAACATTTAATACCAAAATTCTGGACTCTAAGCCATTGCTTTAAGATAGATCACTTCATACCTGCAAAAGAAAACATTTGTCGAATTCAAAATTAAAAAAATTAAAAAAATATATATCTACAAATTTAAAATAAAATGTACACATACCATTTTAGATAAATAAAACAAGTTGTGATTAAAGAAAAATTTACATACATACCAAAAAAATTAAATTTCATCCTCCAACATACTCCTTTCCACAAAATATAATGTAAACATATTTCCCACCAAATATAATGTAAACATCTATAACAATAAAAAACAATAAAACAAAAACCAATAACACATATTAGTATATATACTTTATTGACAAATATTTTAAATATAGTTAACTAAATATTAAATAAGCAATAAGAAATAATAACATACCCAACCAGAGTTCCACACATTTAATATTATCGCTCTCTTTTTATTATACTTTTTTGGCACTTTTTTTAAACCAAACTTACGTCACGAAGTTCCAAAAATTTCAAAATAGTTATTCTCCATATTAAACATACATGATCTAAACAATGTAAAATATTATCTAGCAAATTTTTAAAGAGAAAAATTGTGTTCTTGGTAACCAATTTTAGTGTTCAGAGTAAGATAATACCCTAAAAATAAATATAGTTGTGTATGCAGAAAGTTCACAAATCTCCATATTAATTCATTCTTCCAATAAAATACTTATCTCCTCGTGGATAAAGTCTTAGATCCTTCAGGTGAAGTTCTCATGCCAAGTGACCTTATTTACTTAGTAGTAAAATACTTATCTCCTCTTTTGCAGTGGAATAGATGTTCTCATATAATCAAATGCCCTCAAATGCCCTTTCAAATTAAAGGACTCATAAATCTCCATATTAAGCCATTCTTCCAAGAAATTACTTATATCAATGAAAGTTCACAAATCTCCATTTTAAAAACCATTCTTCTAGATAATACTTATCTCCACTTTCTACGGTGGAATAGATGTTCTCATATAATCTTTCATGTACATGCAGAAAACACAAATCTACACATATATTAAGTCATTTTTAAAAAACCATTTAAATATTTCATCTTTCTACATAGGATGTATTCATATTACATATAATAAAATGCTCTTTGAAATATTCCTTCATCATGATCTAAACATAAGTGAGATCATGCATGTACATAGCTTATTTGTAAATCTACTTGAATGTTGGTTTTGTGGTTAGTAAGGAATTAGTTAAGAGTTTGACAATACCCCAAGAAGGAATCCACTTCGTTGTATGTAGAAAACAAAAATCTCCATATTATGCCATTCTTGGACAAGAAGGCAAGGAATGCAATCGAAGAAAAATTAGAAACTTCTCCTTTTTTGATGTGGGATAGAGTCTGTTCTCAAATAATCAAATGTTCAAGTTAAAAATTAGGTCTTCATCATGATATACACATAAATAAGATTGAATATACCATTTTAGATGACGATAATCTTATACAGGAGTTCTATATATTTCAAAATAATTTATCAAAGCGTTGAAATGTTATATAGGCGCTAGTTGAGTCACCCTATGAATAGGAAAGGCTAAACTAAAAAGTTGATCAAACAAAAAATTGAAAAAAGTAAAAAAAATAAGCATATTCAACAAAAATAAGCTTGAACACGTATATATAAAAGGCCCAACATAAAATCAAATTAAAACTCACTAATGTGCAATGAACATACATTTAAGAATCATCATGAATATACACATCATTCCCAGGTATGGATGCATCCTCCTCAATCCCAATCTCCCGCACTCCCTTCTCCACATTTGGTTCAACCACACTCTCATGCACTCTCTTCTCCACATTTCCCTATATAACACATTTCAAATTTGTACATTTGAAAATTAAATTTAAATGATTTTAACACATTAAATTGTAGTTTTAAATTTTGAAACATGTAATACATGTGATGTGCCAACCTGAATATCAATAAATTATACCCACCATACCCTAAGATTCAATAAGTTATATATTGTTTAAGACATTTTTCTTTTAAATTAATAATTTAAATGACATTGCAATTTTCATATATAACTAAATTTGTTTTCAACATGCAATGATACCTGTGAACTCCCACCCTCTTCAAACTCTCCCAATGATAATTGGGACAAGCCTGCCCAAGTAGTAGGAGATGGAATAAGGATCTCTGAACAACACAACTAAGAACTAAATCTAGGATTCAATGTGTTCACATTTATACAAAAACATAAATTTCATATTGTTGATTATTCAAAAGATTGGAGATTGGACAACTAAAGTGCTCATATGTGGATATTAGAAAACACATACTTGATTCAACCCATCCAAATTTAAACTCGTGGAATCAAGTCCCCTATTTACTGGAGATTCATTTAACATATGACCAAACTACAATTAATGATGATAACAACTCAATTATTTCTAAATATACAATGCTATGTATCTAGATCTAGAACTACAAGTAAACTATCCTCAAATGCACAAAAAATTTACTAAATATAACACATACCAATCCGATGTTCGATTCATCATTCTGAATGATCTCCTTCCAACTATTACAACAAAATTTTTCATACTCCTTAAGATATTCTATGGATGTGGTATCTATCTCCTCATATATTTCATAAACAAAATTGGCTCGAGAATTGGCTTTCGCTCTCTGACGGTTCAAACCAACATCAATTGTTGGAGTTACTTCACACACACCTAGGATTTCTTTTTCCTAAGATTTTTACTTGTTTATTAGTCATAATTAGTCATTATCCATTCTCCTATAATTTAGGGGAGAATATTCCACCTAGAGAAAAATATCTTTCAGTTGACACTTCAATTTGACTAGTCGAGTTGAGTTTAGATGCTGCATTGGTTTTGTCACCATGTAACATTGGTATCATTACCATGATAATTAGACCTTGCCTTGGTTTCATCACCAGAGTGGCACATTAGCCTTGATTCCCTAAGTTAACTCCTCACTACTCTCTGTTCAGTCAGTTAACTGAAGACTAGTTGACTAGTTAACTCAACTAGGTGGCAGTTCACTCCCGTAATTACCCGAGAGACTAGACTAGGTGGAAGTTCACTCTCATAACTCCTGGTGTGTGTCCAGATCACTCTAGACCACCACTATGGCACATTGGTTATCCTCCAGTTGAACTCATTGAGTTATACAGATTATATCATGTGTAAATTATTCATTATTCACAACGGTTAATGAGAATTCTTTCATTCTTTCTCTCCTTCTTCTTCTTTCTCCAATTCTCTCTGAAAATGTGTGTATCATTGTTTATATAGATCTATTCTATGCAGGTTCAAAAAATTTACATTCTATCAGAGCCGATGGACTGCTAAGAAAAAGCTACACCAATTGTTTTTGCAGGTACAAAAGATTGAAGGCAACAGAAATATGGAATTCCAAAAAGAATTTATTCTTACACCTTACAAATATTTTGCACGGAAGAAGAAAATATCCATAAATATATGAATGAGAGGGTTGTATAGGTTACTTTGAATACAGATACATAACCGACATCAGCCATAGAAAAATCCAAGTACTTAAATCGCATGGATGAGGCACTCAGAACAATTTGAAATCTTATTTCTCCCGATCTCCATTTTCATATATCTTCCTATAAGACTCCCAATGAAGCATGAACCACCCTTGAAGGGATATTTGAAAAAAAGGATGAGATGAGGGGACACATGATGGAGGTGGAGCTGCTCACATTGGATCTAAAAAGCTTCGAAAATATCCAAGATTTATTTACAAAATTCAAGGATTTACTGTCGCAACTCAAAGCTTGCGGGGTTGATAAATCGAAGGAGGAGAAACAAATGGTTCTTACCATTCTCTCCAATATTGGTCCTTAATTATCTATATTCATATCTACATTCCATACTTTTAGATTCACCTCTGGAGCCACCTAAAAAATGCCTTCTCTTAGGCAATTCTATCCATGCCTTGATTGCAATCAACTTCTCTTCCGATGCTTGGATTGTAGATTCAGGAGAATCACATCACATGGCTACCTTAGAAAAAATATATTATTTATTGGATGCATGAAAAGGTCCTCCTATTCTGATGGGGGACAACTCTTCTGTCGAATTCACCGACAAAGGAAGGATTGAACTCACCAATGGAAGCTTCGAGAATGTGTTGCACGTTCCCAAACTTTCTGTCAACCTTCTTTCCATGTATCAGATGAAGAATTCTGACACTGGAAATAAATCCAGGGATAATTTTAAGGATGGAAATTTATTTTAAATTGTAGAAACCTTGGCAAATCTTACTAATCCTTTATATGCCAACTATAAATGTTTGGCGACATTTTTGTAAAAATATTCAAATTTCTAAGGATTTTATATAGTTTTTATAAAATTTTGGCGATTTTTATGGTAAATTAATTTTATCCTATAGAATTTGGGTGAATCATTTTTAAAATAGTGAATCTCGTTTTTGAAAAAACCATGGAAAATTAGCCCATGAGCGAAATTTATCCCCTAAAATCATCTATGAATAAATTCATCTTCACACCAAATTCCGTGGACATATACGACATGAAAACCAACTCAAGGGTTGCAACCAGTGAGGTAAATCATCAGTCTAGATTGTATACATTTTTTGAATTCATTGAACCTGATTCTGATTTACTTCTTACTCATGGTAATGAAAGTAGTAGGATATGGCACGAAAGGTTTGGACATTTGAATTTCAGATACATGCAACAACTTAGAAAGAAAAAATTAGTTGATGGTCTACTAGACATCCATTTCTCCAAGGGAGTATGTGAGGGATGTGTTCTTAGAAAACACCCTCAAGAGAAATTCGATAAAGGAAAGTCTCAGTGATCTTACGCACCTTTATATCTGATCCATAGTGACCTTATGGGTCCTTTTACGCATCCATCCATCAACAAAGAGAGGTTTGTTCTCAGGTTTGTTGATTATTTCTCACGTTTTACTTGGATCTACTTTCTCAGGAAAAAATCGGAGGTCTTTCAACACCTCAAAGATTTCAAAGCCTTGGTTGAGACACAATCTAAAAAGAAGATCAAAGTCCTCCAAACTGATAACGGGGGAGAGTATGCGAATCATGAGATCCATAATCTTTTCCATGAGGTAGGGATTCAGTTGCAACACACAGTTCCTTATGCTCCACATCAAAATGAAGTTGCTGAGTGGAAAAACATATCTCTAAAGGAGATGACATCTTGCATGCTGCATGCAAAGTCTCTACCACAGAGACTATGGGCCGAAGCACTTAATTGTGAAACATACATCCAAAACATATCTCCCCATAGATTTTTCAAGGATAAGACCCCCTACGAGGCTTGGAGCAGCCTTAAACCTGAAGTGACACACTTTCGCATTTTCGGTTCATGTGCATGGGCCCAGATTCCCTCTGAAAAGAGGAAGGAACTTGATCCACAGAGCACTAAGTGCATTTTTGTTGGATATCTCGATGGTGTGAAGGGATATAGGCTTATTGATCTTTCCTCAGACCAGTTCATCATTGAGAAAAGTGTCTAATTCGAGGAAAGTGTCTCGCATGCACCTCAACAGATGCATGCAAATACCTTCATTCTTCCACCTATCCAAGATGATGAGCATGCACATGCTGAATCTTCTTCAGATGAGATTTCTGATTCAGAGGACTCATATGATTCATATTCAGAGTCAGTATAGTTAGATGCAGAGTTAGAGCATCCAGATGCAGTTGCAGAGCCAGAGCAGAGGCCCAAGTGGGCACATACTACTCTTTAGGATGCAGGGGACCTCGTTGGTGATCCAACCGATAATAGGAGGACTCGATCTGATTTCGAGGATCCTCCTATTGCACTCACTGACACTGAACCATTTCCCTCTAGGCATATTTTCTTGGTTCAGTCTTCATATCCACAGTCTTATGGCGAGGCTATTGGAAATCCCTTTTGGGAATACTCCATGCAGGAGGAGTACAACTCCCTCCTTGAGAACAAGACATGGGATATGGTTCCCCTTCCCTATGGGAGAGAACTTGTTAGATGCAGATGGGTCAACAGGACCAAGAGTGCAGTGGATGGATAAATTAGTAGATACAAAGCCAGGGTTGTTGACAAAGCCTTTCAACAGGTTCATGGTGTTGACTATGATGAGACCTTCGCTCCAGTAGCGAAGATGGTTTCCATACGATTGACACTTTCCATTGCGGAAGCCAAAGGATGGGAATTCCATCAGATGGATGTAAAGAATGCATTTGTTCATGGTGATCTCTTTGAGGATATCTACATGGAGCAGCCCCAGGGATTTATGCAAAACTCATCTTTGGTCTGTCGACTGAAGAAGTCACTTTATGGCCTTAAGCAGGCTCCGAGGGCATGGCATGCCAAGATGGACTCCTACCTACTGTCACATAACTTTGTACGTTGTAAATCAGACCCGAATGTCTACATGCTCAGGACTACTGATTCACTTCTACTTAGTTTTATACGTTGATGATTTGCTGATCACCGAGTGATCGACTTCAGCGATTGCTACAATCAACAAGATTCTACATGATAGGTTTTTTATGAAGGACATGGGTCCGCTACACTTCTTCCTTGGACTCAAGATCAGTCAGGATGCATTAGGCATCAAACTATCTCAGGCCAAGTATGCACGAGATCTCCTTGAGAGATTTCACATGACAGACTGCAAGTCTGCTCCGACTCCTTTCCTATCAGGAGTCATACTTGAGGACGATGGGGAGACTCCACTGGTTGATAGCACACTGTATAGACAACTAGTGGGGAGCTTGTTGTATCTCACACACTCCAGACCAGACCTCTCATATGCAGTTGGCGCAGTTTCCAGGTTCATGCAAGAGCCACATGAGATGCATTGGAAAGTTGCAAAGTGTATCCTTCGATACATAAAGGGCACCATCACATTTGGGATTCATTATGCAGAAAACTCTACATTAGATCTCATCGGGTTTACTGATTCTGACTGGGCTAGTGATAGAATTTATCGCAAGTCCACATCTGGTTACTCACTCAGTCTTGGTTCGAGGCCTATCTATTGGTCGAGAAAGAAGAAAGATGCCATTTCTCTATCTTCAGCCGAGGCAGAGTAAAGAGGGATAGTTAACATAACCATTCAGGCTATGGGGTACAACATTTTCTCATTGAGTTGGGCATTTAGTTTCATCGACTGATCGTCATCTGGTGTGAAAACCAGAGCACTCTGAAGTTCTGCAGAAATCCAGTTCAGAGGTAGCGGACAAAGCATATCGAGATTCACATGCATTACATCCAGGACTTAGTACACGAGGGGATCATCGACCTATAGTTTTGTCCTTCAACAGAACAAACAACAAACATCTTCACCAAGACCTTCACTGAGCAGAAGTTCCATTCTCTACGAAGTCGTCTTAGAGTGAAGGAAACAGTTTCCTAGCAACTATAGTTCTTCTTTTTACATACATTGTACCTTGAGGGGGGGGTTTCCCATGAGGTTTTCCTTCTTTCTTCACTTTATTTTCAGTGTATCTTTTGTACTTGGGTACCTAACATGGCCTCGTTGCCGGGACCCAATCTTTATTTTCACCATAGTGATGTTTAGGGGGGTGTTGGAGTTACTTCACACACACCTATAATTTCTTTTTCCTAAGTTTTTTCCTTGTTTATTAGTCATAATTAGTCATTATCCAGTCTCCTATAATTTATGGGAGAATATTCCACCTGGAGAATATTCTCTTTCAGTTGACACTTCAGTTTGACTAGTTGAGTTGAGTTTAGATGCTGCATTGGTTTTGTCACCATGCAACATTGAGATCATCACCATGATAATTCTAACTTGCCTTGGTATCATCACTAGAGTGGCACAATATCCTTGATTCCCTAAGTTAACTCCTCACTACTCTGTGTTCAGTCAGTTAACTGAAGACTAGTTGACTAGTTAACTCAACTAGGTGGCAGTTCACTCTCATAACTGTCTGAGAGACTAGACTAGGTGGAAGTTCACTCCCGTAACTGCTGGTGTGTGTCCAAATCACTCTAGAACACCACTATGGTGCATTGGTTATCCTCTAGTCGAACTCATTGAGTTATACATAGTATATCATGTGTAAATTATTCATTATTCACAATGGTTAATGAGAATTCTTTCATTCTTTCTCTCCTTCTTCTTATTTCTCCAATTCTTTCTACAAATGTGTATATCATTGTTTAGATAGATCTATTATGTGCAGGTTCAACACATTTACATCAACACCATAAAAACAATGATTCCAAATTTTTTCTAATTTCATTCCTAGCCTCCTTTCCAACCTATGATGTAGCTTGCAACTCCGAATGTGAGGAAAATGCCCCTATTGGACAAGATACTATAGGTCGTGGAGGCCTCTTCAATGTCACATTTTGATATTCCTCTTTTTGATCATATGTCTGTCCTTTACCAACCCCATAATAATTGGACGGTAGGCTCGTATATTCAAGGTGCATGTCCATGAAAAACTCTTCATAAAAGTGTCTAGCAAAGTAATGTGGAACCTCATCATTCCACGAAAACTTTCTATATGCTGCCAAAAATCTATTATAAAGATGTCCTGCTATGTTGGGGTGCTTAAAATGTTGCACCTTCAACATCTTTCGCTTTGGACCCTCTTTGAAATTGAATATAGAAATTGAATCTTCTTTTGAAACTCTACTTTTTACTATGTCCCATTTATCAAGGCCCATCACCTCCAACTTTCATCTCCTCATCAAATCGATAAAACTATCAATTGTTGGCCCCATTTTTTTATATGCATCCATAAAGTTTTGCAATGAATGTAAAACAATCTCCAAGCTTTTATTACTCTCCTGGGGGAGATCCAAGCTCCTCAAACAATTTTCCAGCCCACTTTTAAAACTTGAGCATCGCTCGAGGTTCATTGCTTTGGTAATCCATTCCCAAGGAAGCTCATCACCAACATCCGAGGGATAGGTGGACCTAGGCATATAATCCACCTTCACCCTCTTCACCAACATTGGAATCTTCATGATACCCACTCTCTCTTTCATTATCTTCCCTCACATTAAACTCATTGTCTACACATACACATTTGAATGTAATTACAACATTTAACAACAACATAATTTAATATAAAAAAATAAAAATAAAAACATATATAAAACACACACACACATATATATTAAGCATAAACATAAATACACGAAAATACAAAATAAAAAAAATTACCAAACATATTTTCTTGTCGTGATGTATTCCCTACATTCTTCGGTGTTGGATTATTAATGTGCAACCTAGCTAAGAAATCTGCATCCATAGCACTATTTTGAGAACATTCTCGGGATGATCTATTCACAGATTCATTTGATAATATCCTCCTCTGACTAGATTGTCATTGGTCACTCGAAGTCTCAGTCGAAGAAGGAGTTCCTCTTCTTCCTTCATGGGATAGCCCAGAGTGTTTTCGAGGAATTTTTGGAGACTCTTGTCTCGACATCTCACCTCAATATCTATCCTTTGAAAATTCATGAATATGAAAGTTCATAAGTTATAGAAACATTAAATGGAAATATTAAATTTATAAGACAATCATTTAAGCATTTATAACCACTTCAAAGCATCAAAGACATATATTGAAAAAACTAGAACATCTATATTTTTTACTATGATGTTATATATAATGAACATGAAAATATTTAAATATAAAAAAATTGTAACATGTAGAAGATAATCTATATCTGTGTAAATTGTAGAAGGTAATTTTTAAGATAATCTATGTGTAACATGTTAAAATTTAAGGGAAAAAAACACGGCTAGCTAAAAAATAAATATTATTTTAATTTCTAAACATTAGCTACTTTAATGTTACAATCAACAAGACATTAAAACTTCTGGTCCATAATCTAGTAGCCTAAAAACAATCACTGACAAAAAAATTACTTAAAACTAAAAAAAGAAACAATATTACATGATATGTTGTTTCTATCCTCTTAGATATATGCTCAGAAAATGATTCAAGGGATCATTGATCACACCCTCATGGAAGATCTCATAATGATACTTGGAACAAATTTCCAAGAAGAACTTTTAGGGTAAAATATCAAAAGACTAACCAACAACATACACAGGTGGCACCAACAATAGAAGAGGGCAATGACAACATACAAAGGGTGGCATTACCAAGGAGATGAGGAGGGAGATACCAACAAAAAAATGAGGAGAGCGACACCAACAAGGAGAACCAGAATCCCCAAACAACAAACAAAAAGAGATCTGTGGCAAGATAGAAAATTCCCTTAGGGGTTAGCGACAACAGGTTGGAGAGGTAAGCCCACGGTGGCTTAATACACCAAGAAGAACTATCCTAGAGGGGTCTCAACCACTCAATTAAATAATTAAATAATTTAAACAAATAATATTTTATAACATAAAATATTAATTGTTAAATCATACAAATCAACAAGAAAAAAACAAGTCAAGGAGAGGGGATCCAAACTCAAGGTAGCTAACTTTCTTTAGGAAGAAGTAAAGAACAAAACTAAAAACCCACACAACAATTAACGGGGGTGTAACTCAAGAAAGGGTGGTTTCAAGACAAAGTAAAAAATTAAATTATTCCAAAGTCGAGGTGGCTAACTTTCTTTAGGTAGAAGAAAACAACAAAACCAAAAACCCATACAACAATTAAGGGGGGCGTAACTCAAGCAAGGGTGATTTCAAGAAAAAGTCAAAAATTAAGTTCTTCTTTAATGGCAACATGTCCACATGATTATCATGATGTTTACTTATAATATTTTATCATCCCAGCATACGAGGAGGATCAATGATGTGCTCATGCCCTTCTTAACTACTCCTAAGTCTCATGGACCATCCTAGGAGAGAAGAGGGTCACACATTATCTCAACTTGGTACTTAACCAAGAAACAAAATAAACCAAAAACAAAAAACCCACAAAACAATTAACTATATGAGTGGTTTCTAGATTTTTCACAGACGAATATATAGAAAAATAAAAGTAAGATAATCATTTTGAATTCATTCAAGTAATTAATACACAATCTTGCACTTATTTGGGCTTGTCCTTGTACATGGACAGGGCTGAATTCGGCCCTATCAACCTCATAAAAAACAAACTGTAAATAACTAAAAAATTATTTAACTGGGAAGGGGATATATTTACTTGAACCAACGACAACGAAATCATGCTTTCCCCTGTACATGGGCAGGGTTGAATTCGACCCTGTCCCTGTACAAGGACATGCTCGAATTCAACCCTATCCATGTACAGGGAAAGGCCAAAATTCTGCCCTGTCCATGTATAGGGAGAGGCCCGAATTCATCCCTGTCCCTGTACATGGACAGGTCTGAATTCAATCCTGTCCCTGTACATGGACATGGCCAAATTCAGGCCTGACCCTGTACAGGGACATGCTCGAATTTGGTCCTGTCCATGTACAAGGACATGCCCAAATTCATTAAAGTATTGATGAAATTTTAAAACATAAAAATGAAATAGTCTAACAATATTTTTTTATTGAGTTGTCTAATGTTTGGTGCTAGTTTATCCAAGGTGGTAGTAGATTCAGGAATATCATATCCATGGTAGTTCATGGATCCTATGTTTAAAATAAAAATAAACATCAATCCTAATCAACTTAAAGAATCCTATTTTAATATGTAGAATCAAATCACTGGAATCTTCGTTTTTTCAAAAATAAAATAAATTAGTTTAACATGAGGGTTTTGTTCATTCTTCTTAACAATAGTGATGTATAAGTTTAAGGTACACGTGGAAATTAAATATATGTACATGGAAGAATTCGGCCCTGTCCCTGTATAGGGACAGGCCCAAATTACATGGACAGGGCACAATTGGGGCTTCCCTAAGGTAAATCTAAGTCCAATGTTAAAAGGTTGATTAAAGTGTTCAAGGACTCAAGTTAAGTTTGATTTTCAATATGGTTTATGTATGTCCAATGAGGTAACTTTCATATTAGAAATGAGGTACAAGTCTAATGTAGGGTAGGTATGACTGATATACTTAAAATGTATCATATCTGAATTTATGTGATGTGTGAAGTAAGTTACTTTCAGATTTGCAAAGAAAGAATGAAGTTTAAGCAAAATTAAAGTATGGAATTCAAATTTAAATGCTCAAATACAATCTGAAATATAAATTTTTTGCATCAAATATGAGTGAAAAATTCAGAAATTTATAAAGGAAATCAATAGAATTTATTATAAAATGCAATGTCTATGAAATGAGCTTAAAGTAAGATCTGGAAATTTGTTTTTCAGACTCAAACATTATCTAGAAATGTAAATTTTTTACTTATATTCAGTGATATCAATTCATAAAATGTAAAACAAAAATCAAAATCAATTTCCAAAGTACAAAAAAACTAAGTAAATGAGTCTACTTGGATTGGAAAATGACGTTTTTTAGACTAAAACAAAATCTAGAAATGAAATTTTCTACACTAAACTAATTTCTAAAGTAATTGAATGTGGAAAATGCACAAAATTACAAACATAAATCTAAATTGTAATTTCCATCATGCATTTAATTTAATTTAATCTAGTGTATGAACAAAATTGAGGGTTCTAGATCACTATGTAAAGTTGTCATGTCCCTGTACATGGAGAGGGCCGAATTCAACCCTGTCCATGCACAGGGACAAGCTTGAATTCAGGCTTGTTCCTATGCATGGACACAACCAAATTCAAGACTGTCCCTATGCATGGACAGAGCTGAATTTGGCCCTGTCCTTGCACAAGGACATGCTCGAATTCTACCATAGAAATAAAATCTTAAAACAAATGAATTAATTCCTTAATCATTAAAACATTTTAATGATTTAATAACAATACTTATCAAGAATGAAAATCTACCCCAAATATACCTCTGTAAGGACCATCGATTTGCGTACATGTCACATGAAATATTAAATTATATTAAAAAAAACTAATCCAAAAGATACTATAATTTTCCCCCTTTTTTAAAAAAATATATTAAAAATATGAGAATACAACGGAATTTTGACCAACTTTTAAATTGTAAACCATAAAAGTTCAAACTGTAATGATATAGATTTATATATACATATCAATGGACATGCCCGAATACGACCCTGTCCAGGTACATGGACAAGCCTGCATATTGTTTAACCTACACCCTATAGCTGTGGAGAGAACTAATTTAGTGGACTTCAATTTTTTGCAAGTTGTATGGTTTGTTCCCAAAATTTTTTGTTACATTTAAAATTCAGAGTGGTAATTCTGTGTTTGTATGGTGGTTACCTCCTAACTAAATATTTTTCCTGGAAGTTGAAAATTAGCCATCCTGTTTGCAACAATTGACAACATTCTACTAGCTAGTTAATGTAACGAGGGTTGGAGATATTTATCAAAATATAGTTAGCACCTGAATTGTTGTGTTATGGAAATCATTGTTGATTAATATGAAATAAATCAAGGAAAGGGCTACCAATTCATCCTAATTGACTCAATTTACTACTATTTGTGTTGCATTGGCCAACTATTTATTAGTACTGTTTGTTGCAACACATGAGTTTGGAATTCCAGATAGATTGGAAGGCGTCATGTGTTGTAGCACAAAGTAGTGTTTTATAAGGATTCAATATAATGATCCTGGTCAGAGTGGGTTCATTTGTATGTCTAGGCAGTAAATGTCCTTCATATCATCTTGTTGTTTTCTTATTAGACTTTTATGCTACCTTGTTATGTAGTATAATTGTTTTTGTCCAAATGAACTCTTTCATGTATCTAGGTTCTAGATATGGTTTTTGTCCTCCTTTTGGTTTTTTATTAGAATTTTATGTTACTCTATATGTTATGTTAGATCTCGGTAATGTATGTTAGGAACCGAATTCGGGCCTATACGAATTCTACCATAGAAATAAAAAGTTAAAAAAAATGAATTAATTCCTTAATCATTAAAACATTTTAACGATTTAATAAAAATACTTCTCAAGAATGAAAATCTACCCCAAATCTACATCTGTAAACTGTAAAACCATAAAAATTAAAACTGTAATGATATAGATTTATATATACATATCAATGGACATGGCTGAATACATCCCTATCCATGTACAGGGACAAGCCTGAATTTAGGCATGTCCCTGTACATGGACAGGGTCGTATTCGTCCCCGTAAACCTCCTAAAACTATACAACAAACAAACAAATTGTAAAATTGTAAAACAAACTAAATTGGATGGGATAGGAGTTCCCCGGACCAAAAACAACCTCCCGCAGCTACAAATTCCAACATCAACCTCCCATAGCTAAAAACGCCAGCAACAACCACCAACGAAAACGTCCACCAGCACCAACCACCAACGCTAATGTCTGCACCAACCTATCAACCAATCTACATCTATAGTTTGGGAAAATTGTGAGGTGGGTGATGTGTAGGTAATATATAAACGGTTTTTTGGGTGGAAAATATTTTTGGCCTAAATATTCTTTCGGCTGAAACAACGTTCGACCGAAAAATCTTTTCAGCCAAAATAATCTTTTGGCTGAAACAAATTTTGGTTGAAAAGATTTATCGGAAAAACAATCCATCCGACTAATATGGTACATGACAGTTGAGGTCATCATCCCAGTATCGTTTGATTTGACGTCCAAAGGTTCGGCTGAAAATATGTGGCTTTTGGCCAAAAGAAGTATTAGTTCGACTGAAACAATGTTAGTAGGATTTTTGGAAACCCGATTCTCACAAAAGTGTTACCCAACTTCGTGATTTTAACCTAAACGTAGCTTTCAGTTGATTCACTGTAAGTGTTTCTATGATCTATGTTTTATTATTATGCCTTCAAATTTTAAGAGATTTTTTTTTTTAAATGTATTAAAACATTTTCATCACAAGGATATAGTTTTGTTTTCTTCTTCCATTGAATGATAAGTAATATTTATTTAATTCGAATACATTATTTATATTTTCATTGTTGTTTTTATTTTTCAATAGTCCATCATATTGATAAATTTCAATCAATTCGGAGAGTGAAAACAAACATTTTATAAACTGATAAATATCCATTGATAGTTAAGTAGAAATTCTAGGGAACTACATAAGTTCTATGTTTAGCTACATAAAAATTCAAAATAATTGTAAATAGTTGTACATTTTTTGTTTAAATTAATATGCATGATTGGGTATGGGTAATTGAGAGTGATGGGAGGGGGGGAAATAAGCTTCCACCTTCACGTGGTTGGCCCTATTTAGTAGAGAGTAAATTATTCTTGAAACCAAGAGGAGATCATTAAGGTATTCCTATTATCTATTTAATGATATTGTTTTAAATATTATTGAATGTAATTTGATGTGGAATTTTGTGTTCTCCCTTAACATTTATGTTTTCCAATGTTCAATGTGAAGAAAGGCCTATTCCAAGGACTTAGAAATGTAGAATGATTGCTTGAATTAGCGATTGATTCAATGAACATTGACAACAATATTGACAAATCAGATGGTAGGAAAAAAATTGAGTTCCAATTTTAAAGTTTCTTGTACTAAGTTTGATTCTTTTATTAGTTATATGCTTCTATTTGTATTGGTTTTCTATTTTCTATTGTTGACTTATATCTCTATCTCAAAAAAATAACATCTTCTATTTTGTTTGTGTAAAACAAATAGTTTAATAAATGGCCCCTATATCACCATCAATATAAATCAATGCTATCATCTTTTAGATTCACACTTTTTTCACTATCAAAATGATATAGACATTATAAGTATAGTGTTCCTTTAGAATGCACTCTTGAAAAAGGTAACTCCCAACACATACTTCAAGAGATATAGCCTAGGTTCCCTCCCTAAGGAGGATGCACCCACCTTGCCAACAACTTTCAACTCAACATCTATCACTTAAGGAGCTCATCCTCTTTTCAATCTTTCTATTTTGACTTGGGTGTATTGAGTGTACTCATGTAAATGCATCTTTCCATCCCTTTGACTATGTGCATGAGTTCTTTAATATTTATTCATATTGTGTGGACCCATTGGGAGGTTTTATAGCCACTCGATGTCAAATGACAATAACTGGTTGCCAATCTAAGGTTTTAATTAACATTGGCTATAAGATATATGAAAATATAAGATAAACTTAGGCCACAATAAATCTATGGGTTTAAGCAATATCTTTACCAAGATTCCATTCTTGACGTGGTATGCCCCTCTAGAATATATATTTTTTTATGTTTTAACAATAACTGAATAAGGACTTTGAATTAAAAGGTTTCGCCATAGTCAAAGTAGCTATCAAAATTTACAAAAAGAGTCTTGAGAGCACCAACGCATAACTCTTTTTTCTGACTAATATACAAAGAAAACAAAGACTTATAATTTCGGGAAATGAAACTACCATAAATTCTTATATATTGTCCTAAACAAATATGCATTTAAAATACTACATTAAGATAAAATTTCTATCTTCCAATCCTGTCTTCCATATGTTCATGGTGTATTTACTTCTATTTCCATTGGTTCCAATCCATTTAATCTTTGTTCTTCTCTTTCTCCATCTCAAAAATAGATTCGTTCTCATTCCACCATATTTAATATTTCTAGAAGTGTTTTTACTATTGATTCTAGTTCCTGAATTCTTTGTCTTTAAGTTTCACGTTCCTGAAGATGTCGTACTTCTTGTTCAAGCTTCTCATTTTTTTGGATCAACATTGTCATTTTGTATTCCATCTCTCTTGATTTTTGATGCTTTTGAATAATGTGTTATGTTATGTTAAGAAGGAATGACACAAGATTTTCCATATTGCTTATTATCCCTGCATTCTCACTGTATTGTTCCTGTATTCCTTCCAAGATTGTCTCAAAATGCTTAAAATATCCTTTGACCTTGACCCACAAGGGATCCATGTAATGGAAATATCCAAGCTCACTATTCTATTATCCCTGATCTCTATGATGAAATCACATTGTAGCAAGTTCATTAAAGGATAAAAAAAAAGGATTGCCCAAGAGGAGTAATACTAGCGTTTGAAGAGTCCACATAATGAATATTAGAAGGCTGCAAAAGAGAGAGGAACTGTGAACACAGGTCAATATAAACCAGGATAATTATGAAGGTTTAGAGAGAAAGGGATCAAGGATGACGTCCTGAGGGAACAATGAGAGAGGGGTCAGGGTAATATGGAAGGGGTAAGGGTTAGGAGGGATGAAAGGAGATGGATACGAGAGAGGAAAGGAAATCTTAACAAAGAGAAAGATATGAAAAAACCATAAATGAAAAACCCAGAATAAGGAAATACGAGCAGAGGGTGACAAAAGGAAGATGAGGTAGTGAAAATAGTTTAGAGAGATTCAAAAAACAATAAACTTCACATCTAAGAAATCTATTGATTTCCAATCCCAAGGGATTATTTTAGAGAGTTTCAATAGCCTTCACATAGATAAATTGTGGGTACCTGGATATTAACAGACGTTGATCACAGAGAAGGGCCAGATCTGAAAAAGGGAAGTTGTTGGAGTCACAACTGCGATGTAGGCCGAGCCTTCGAAACCCAAGCATTTTACCTGATGTGCTCTCCATTTTGGAGCCCACAGATATCAAGGTTTCACACATGCATGTGGTATTAAATTCATAAGAAAAAATTGATGGAGAAATATGTGATAAGACTGGGACACCACTCCCAATGTTGTTGCCTTTGGAGAAATATTGATAAGACTGCTACACCACTCCCAATGATGTTGCCTCTTCCACGTCATGGACTATCTTTTCCATATATATTTTTTAATATGTGTAATTGATTTAACCCTGTACATGTGTCACCCATCCTATGTGTATGACACGTGTCATCAATTTTAACCCCATCAAACTAGTTATTTGATCATTTCTGTATGACACATGGCACTTGTGTATAATCACCACGTCATCTTATCTTACCCCAATGTCCGACATGAGAGAATTTAAGTGATAATTATAGATTAACATGGTAATTAAGGTTAACATGAGCATTACAAAAAGGATTAATTATAGTTTTCCACATCATATTGGACATCAGATGATAAATACAATCCTCAATTCCTTGAGGTTCTAATGTCTGAGAATTACGATAGTAATTAGATACACTAAATAATTAATCTAGGATTAATTAATTTAAAGTTTTATGTCATCGATCATATGTGTGCCATCTTTTCAATGTTAATAAGGCCTTCCACCATACACTTCACAATTAATGGTATCAACATGAAAATTAATGGTAATTGGTTGGCAATGTATATGTTTTAAATTTTGATTTCCATTGTTCTTATTGCTCTGCACGATTTCATTGCTTTAATTGATTTAAAAAAAAAATTGCAGACCTCGTTCTTGGAAAATATTTCTAAGCAGTTTCCATGGCGCCTAGAAAAGAAAAAAAGTATAATCCATCTCAACAAATGGAAGACCAAAAATATAAAAATCCAAACTCAGATCTCTTCTCAGACACTTCTTATAAACTTCACTCCAAGAGAAATACTTGGTACGATATATTCAATCTTTTTGAGGAATAAAATTTTGGTGCAACATCAGAGAGTGAGAGTGATGATGACACTTATTCCCCAGAAAGAACTTTTCAGGATATTTCTAAGTTCGGGTTACACAAATTTGTAGCAAGACCCAAGTTGACGACATACACATATATGATACATTGGGCTCTGGAACATGTAGACCTCTAGACACGAAATATTTTCAACAATCATAGGGTGGTTATTGGATCCTTCAGGCCTGTAGACATCTAAGTAATGTATGAACTTCCCAAACCTGAGATATTTTATAATAAAGAGTTCCTAGAAAATTTTAATCAAGAGGAATGTGTGCAATATGATTTACAATTGCCACTGCTAATTAAAGATTGGTGGGATGATGAGAATAAGTTTAAAATTGATAGCTTGGGTAAATATTCTACTTCTTTCTGCAAAGTAGGGGAACTATATGTCACCACCCTAATGTGTCGATTATATGGTGAAAAGAACCCTAATCATTTCAAATTAGAATGGGTTCCAATTATGCACATAGTAATTAGTGGCTACAGCTTCAATTGGGGTGCTATTCTATCTGATAACCTTTATAGGCACATTGAAAATTTTCTTAAGCTAAAAGAGGAAGGCCAATTCCTTCCATTTTATATGTCAACTTATATAATAAATGCAATTTTCTTTCATACTTCTTTTCCTCAAATGGACTGGCATTGGACTCTAATTTCTGCAAAACCTATTCATATTTATCATTCTAAGCTATGGGAAGAATATGCCAAGGAGCATTTTTATGAAACATGTCATCACATTATTATTCCTCTTCACCAAGCATTCTTTGGTTTTATACCACCCAAAATCATAGAGCAAGCTATGCACAACTTAGATCCAATTAGTGATTGGTATATTGAAGATTTTTTTCCCTATATTAGGGTTTATGGGTGTAATTCTCCTCCTCGTTCCTTTCCTAAATTTGTGCTTGAAAAACTTGCTTGCAGAGAAATATCCCACCAAATAGCAGTTACATGCATAACTAAATAATTACATGATTTCTCCAAGAGAATTTGGCCTACTTTTCTTGTGCATATAGGCCCATATCCTCTTTTTGGTGTAATCCATGCCTATATAGAAGGTATGGCATTGGAAGATATCAATTTGTCATGTATTTAACTTAAGAGGCATGGCCCTTTAAAATTTTTAGATCAACATTACCTTCTTGTTTGTGTAAAGAGATATGTTCATGAAGAATATCCTCATGATAATATTTTGAGGAGAGCTATGTCTTATCAAGAATTTTTGCAGAGAATTGAAGGCCTCCCCAAGCATGCACTTGATGGTTTCTTAAATTTCCATAAGGCAAGGAGGAGTTTCCTCCCATAGATCCTCCAACAAGAGTACACATAACAGTCCCCTAGGAATCAACCAAAGACACAATTTACAGTATCACAGATAGACAAATCAACAAAAAAATATTGTCAAATGCTCAACCCTTCCCAACAATAGATGGAATCCCAACCAAACTAGAAAATTTTCGAGGTAATTTAAGAATTACTATCAGAAGTTATATTAAAATAAAATATCACCAAGCATGTAGATCAAAAGAAGTTACATGTTGAGTCTCTTTTATATGAAAATATTCAACAAAGACAATCATAACACAAAGAGAAAATTTCTACAAGTCATACCATGATAGGAACAACAAAGGTATTATCTTCACTTCAAAACTCTGGTCAAGGTCTAGAGACTCCATACAAAAATACTCAAACTCAAGAACATGACAATTTGGTTTCTTCATCAATTGCCTCAATCACACCTCTAACCAGTATTCATGGGAATTCATTCCCAAATCCTTTATGTGTTGATTCTTTGACACCGATTGAGGATGATGAAGATCCTCCTATAGACTTCTTCTTTAGTGAGAAGAAGAGAGAAATTATAAAAGGCATGATTCATAAGAAGAAAACTGGTCGGGTGAATGAACCACCAACAAAACACAGAATAATTTGGGATGGTTATGAACAAGATGATCAACAATTTGCAGGAGAATTGGTAAATTCCATGGGAGAATTTGCATTAGCCAAAATTTGGTCATTAAATAATTTAAAGAAAATCATTAACCAGAAAAATGATGAAATAATTTATCTTGAAGAAAAATTGAAACATAAAGAAAACTCATTAAAAAGTAGGTGGAAATCAAAATTTAATAGGCACAACAAGCACACTTTGAACAGATGAAAATCTTGGAAGAACAACTGAGAGCTAAGATTACTTGGGTTCAAAATTTTCTCTCTGATTCGATAAATGAAAAGAACGCTCAAATCACACAATTACAAACTCAAATTCAAAGTTTAGAGAGTAAAATGATTGATATTGAGCAATTTAAGCATCAATATTTACAGGTTAATGATCAATTAAGACAAACACATGTACACTTTTGTCAGATTATGGGTTGTGTTTTAAATCAACAAAATATGATAAATGATTTTTCAAAAATCATTTCGGAAAAATAGGTTGATTTAATAACAATCGAAAGCAAATTCATGGAATTAATATTATGTCAAAATGAGGTTAGTTCAGTGACCCAGAACTCATCCCAGACCTTTGAGTCGGAGAAATTAAAAGGAGGAATTGTTTTAGAAGATTGGAAAAATAATTTGTAGGAAGCTAAAAGGTTAATCAAAGAGGAAAGAGAAGCATGCAATTCAAAATTAAATCCATCAATTAACATAGTGAGAGAAATTGACATGCCTTATGTTCAATTCACCAATTAAAAAACCAAGATAGCATATGTAATTTTTGAAGTTCAAAGTCGGAGGAAAAAATATGATGACAAAATTGCAATGTTATTCAAGGTAAATATTGATGCCATCAATCAATTTCTGGTCAAACCACAAAATTGTTATGTCAAATTTCTGATGCCATCAATCAAATTTCTACCAGGATTCAACAAGATCTTCTAGTTGTGGAAGAAAATGTATTCAAATATGAAATAAGATCACATCTAGAAGCCCCTAATTTCATTTCTCGAATATTATAAATCTACTCAAAATGGAAGGAACATGTGGAGGCTCATGCATAAAAAAAGGGATCAATTGAGGACTAATTCCAGGAAGGCCAATCATTTTAGTATAGGACCTTAAATGTCTTATTTCTATATATGTTTTTAGTATTTTAGTTAGAATAGAGTGGGAATATATTTTTGACTTGTAGGTTTTGTAATATTATTTATAGAAATTTTCAAGAACCTGGAAAGGGTTCAATTTTCAAGAAAAAATGATTGTACATTGTTTTCAAGACTATTTTTGAGAAATACAGAGCCACTCAATGATTTTTTGATCCATATACTGGAGTGATTGGTGTTACACACCAAAATGTCACACTTAAGTGTCACACCTATTTACACCTAAGTGTCAAAAGTCTCGTAAAGTGACATATTCACCTTACTAGTGTCGCATGCACTTTGTTAAGTGTTGTATGCACCTTACCAAATGCCACATGCACTTTAATAAGTTTCACAACACCTAGAAACCATGAAATAACATTTTTCACAACCCCTAGTCAGTGTGGAGGATAAATTTATCATATGAAGGTCAAAATACTATGTGCACATATATTATTCATTATTATTCAAAAAAAGGAAATTAATTTAGTGTGAGAATCCGCCTCACATTTAGTTTCCTAATCTCAAGGAGAAGTTGAGAATTTCATGGATGGTTGAGATATTTTCTCAAACCAAAATCCTAATTTGATGGATCTTGAGTGGTATTTCCTCCTTAAAATCCTTGAGAGATATTTTCTCCCTAAAATCCTTGAGAGATATTTTATCCCTAAAAATCTTGGAGATCCCAATTTAGTGGATCTAGTGAGTGATTTTTTCCATGGCAGTTAATCCTCCAAATCCTATATAATGATGGAATTACAAGGTGAGAGGGGGGAAGGAATCCATTTAAGCATCATCATTTTGATCTTAATACATTCATGCAAGGGATGGACTAGAGATCTTGGAGAAGATTGTTGCAACATCAAAGGTGATTTGTAAGTACCTTCTTTATTGGCTTTCCAATAATATCAACTTGGCCTATTTCTTTCACTATGTTGTTCATGATAGTGTCTATGATTAAGTTAAATAAGGTATATATAGATTTAGTTCTTACCTAAAAATATATAGTAGAATTATAAAGGTTTGGATGCCTCGTTTTTTGCAGATCTCTTTAATTGTTGAAGGAATTGGAGTAGTGAGGAAAAGGGCAGAGAAACAAGGACAAACTTCAGGAAACAAGTGAGTATTAGTTCTTCTATATATAGGTTAATGAAATATATATAAAAGGAAAGTAGTAACCACTTGTTTTATTCCATCTTTGGACCAAAGAAGGGGTCTTTTTTTAAAGGGGAATTCAACTTGTCCGCAGGGTAACTACTTGATGGCCTCATCTCCCATCTTCGAAAGATCCATATTTCCTTTGTTTGTTTTCTCTTCTCTTATAGGGACTTTGGTAGTGTGTGATATTTGATTTAGTAGACTCTAGGTTGAGTACGTGTCTATGGAATCAGTTTATAGAACTCCCAATGGAGGTACCCATTTTCACGGGGAACCTTTTTGTTTTTCCTTCTTTTGGAAACATTGGTCCTCCTTATATTGCCACATTGAGTCTTCCTGGATTCACTATTGGGTTACCAGTATGGTTGTTTTCAACTACGGTGATCCCAAATGCTCCTAGTGCTTTATATTCAATCTCACCACCCCAAGAACATCAACCTCATGTCGACCCTTTTCCTTCTTTTACCGTCGGGTCTTCTTCCCTTTCTTCCTCCTCACCTGGTGAACTTATTAATTCTAGTCACCGGGAGGATAAGAAGAAGAAGAAAAATAAGTAAGGGGGAAATCCACCAACCACTATTAATCATGTTGGGAGTGTTGATGATATTGACAAGCCTAATAAGAAAACTCACAATCCAAAATTCCCTTGCAGGATTTTTAAGGGTGACCACCTTCTTAAGGATTTCCATGGTCTTCCCAAGATATTAGAAGAGTGGTATGCATGTTTCCAACAACCCATGTCACCAGTTTCCTCTATTCATGCTGCTAACAACCCATTAAACATTAATCATCAGGTTGGAAGTAAGAAATATAGAGTCAAGTATCCTTATAGGTTATGTGAAGGAAGTCATCAAACTTAACTTTTCCCTCATATGGATGAGGCTTCACATTTGTTGGAAGATATTGTTGTTTCAAAACAACAACTTTTAACTGGTTACAACAATATTTCGATCGACCAACCATTGGTTGATATACTGGTTTATCTGGTTCCATCATCGGTCGATCTGGTTAATCAAGTGTTTGGTCTGGTTCCATCATCGATCGATCTCTCTCTTTCCCCCTTGGAGAGTGAAGTTCAAGTGGTTGACCCGATTCCATCATCGGTCGTCAATCCCACTCTTTCCCCCTTGGAGAGTGAAGTTCAAGTGGTCGAATCGATTCCATTATCAGTCGATCCCACTCTTCCCTTGAAGAATGAATTAAATACTGCTTAGGTTCTTCTTGTCGCCACAGACAACTCTGGACAAAGGGGCATTTCACCTGTTTCCACTAAACCCCCTCCAAGTATCGAGGTCATTTCCTTTGATTAGAATAGACTGAAGGCACCTCACCTTCCTTCCTACTTGAATTTCCAAATAATTGCGTAATTTTGTGATACAAATATATGTCACTCTATTATAGACAAAGGAACTTATGTTATCCTTTTATTCTCAAACGCTTGGAAATATCTAGGTTCCCCTCAACTTGTGTCTGATACTCAGAATTTGTTGGATTTTAACAAAAAAGCCAGTGAACCTTTAGGGATCCTTCCTCAGCTACCTGTCACCTTAGGAGGGAAAATTTTCCATATTGACATGATGGTAGTCCAAGTCCCTTTGGACTTTAATTTGTTCCTCCGACGTGACTATGTTTATGCTATGAAAGTTGTTGTGTCCACACTCTTTCAAGTGATGTCTTTCCCTCATAACAGAAAAATTATGACCATTGAATAAATTTCATTCGTTGGCCCTCATATGATCGCCAACCATATAAATTCCATGAAAATTTCTTATATGCAAGAAATATCCAACCCACCACAGGTTAATTATGTGGCAACATGTCCCATGCTTTCAACCATCAATGAGGAGGAGCTTCTCACTATATTCTCATCTTCTTTGGATTTAAATTTGACAGTTGACATGGTAAACCACTCGTTAGGGACCTGGAAGTATACTCTTTCCCCTATTGATCTGAGTAATTCCCTTACCATGTACTCCTTCCAGAGTATTGTTCTTATGTATGATGAATATCTCTTGGAAGCCACAATGGAGAGTGATGAGTAGGGTTTATTTTATGGTTTCAAGATCGTTAAAAAATGAAACCAACTATGAGTAGGGTTTATTTTTTTATTTCAAACTCATTAAAAATGGAACCAGTTATGAGAACAATTTATTTTCTAGTTTCAAGCTCGTTAAAAAATGAAACTTGCCTCAAGCAAAGTTCTCATTTCTATGTCAAGTTCTTTAAAAAATGAATCAGATATCTTGAGTAAAGTTTTCATTTCTGTGTCAAGCTCATTAAAAAACAAAACAAAGGGTTACGGGCATATTTATTTTCTTATGTCAAGCTCGTTAAAAAATGAAACAAATAATCCCAAGCATAGTTTTTCTAGTTTCAAGCTTGTGTAAAAATGAAACTTGTCCCAAGCATAGTTTTTCTAGTTTCAAGCTTGTGTAAAAATGAAACCTACCTTGAGTATAGTTCATTTTATGTGTCAATATCATTAATAAAATGAAACATACCCTCATCTAATTGAGTCGAGTCTTTCACTAGATCTCGTAAATGTTGAGTCAAGTCTTTCACCAGATACCATAAATATTGAGTCGAGTCTTTTTCTAGATCTCGTAAACATTGAGTCGAGTCTTTTGCTACATCTCGTAAATGTTGAGTCGAGTATTTCACTAGATCTTGTAACTAAACCTTCATTTCATCTTCCTATGCTAATGGATCCTCTTTCTTCCTCTGGTGATCATTTACCTATTATTAGGAAAGAGTCTAATATGGTACATCGCTAAAATGTTTGAAAGGATGTCTTTCAAGTGGTAGTTTACCCCTTTTTCAACCACGCAAGACTAACTACAAAAAATGTATACTCTAGTCAACCATGACTAGAAGAGTTCTCCCTTGTATTGTTTTACACTTTTTCAGGCTTGGGAGACTAAATTTACAAAAAAATCACCCTTGGAGTCTCCTTTTAATTATTTTCAGACTCTCTAAACATGAAAATATAGAGTTTACCTTCTTTGGGATCGTAAAATTATGCATCAAAGGACCCATATGGGACTAAAACCCTCCTTCAGGTTCATTAAATGATTGAATATGGACTCATTGAAGATGGTATGATGCCAAGCACATATTATCCTCCTCAATCTCATTTAAAAATAAAGAGGTACTCACCAATCATTGTGGGAAAAAAAATGAAGGAAGTGGGTCAAGTTTTTTGGAAAGCATCATGGAAGTTGTTTGTTGTCGCCCTTGAACATGGCATTTGTTTAGGTCTCATATTAAAATTGGATAATATTATTTCCTCACACATTGTTATAACCATAAATTGCACCAGACATACTTACCTGGCATCAGACCATCTCAGACTCCTTCTTTGCCAAAACACTACTGGACAACTCTTCTTAAAAACCCCCTTTATAAAGGCCCACACACCCTGTTCCATTACTGCACACATGTACACGCTAGCTGCTCCAATACAACCCACGTGTACCTACAAAAGCATGGAAAAATAAAAGTTGTTGACGGAACACACAGCTTTGGGCAAGTTAACTAAACCTTTCGACCATGCATGGTCGGTCATTCGACCAAATACCTAGCTCCTTCTAACCTATAAAAGAAGGAGTAAGGGTCCCATTTGAAAGGAGAAAAATCATAGTAAATAGACTATACCCAATTGAGCATTCCCCTTGTCCCAACCTTTATCCATCCTTGTGCAAAGAGAAGTATAGAGCAAAGCAGTTGGAAGACAGTTGAAGAGGAGCCCAGGACTAGTTTCAAGGAGTAGTGCCGACCACATATTGTAAGTTTAATCTTGTGAAGATTAATACAAAAAAGGAATAGTTTTCTTGTCCCACCATATCACATGTTCAATTTGAATGCTTATTTTATGATATTGTCACAACTAACCCAACAATTAGTATATGAAATGCATGTTCACAACTTTTTGTTCATATGTGAATGCAGGTCATCTTTGGGAGGAGGCTTGTAATCGAAGAGCGAGTGAAAGGAAATGGATCGACATCAAACGAAGGACTTAAGGTAGAGTTACCGAATCTCATTTACACCTTTGTATTGCATGAATGTGGGGTTTTGTGTTGGGATAATAGGAAAGAGTAGAGGCCTTTGAAATGGTCATTTTTTGCATGCATGATTAGATCCCTTAAATGCTAAGTCCGTAGGAGGGATTCCCACCCACAACACACATATTTTAATCTCATATTATAGTTGTATAATCTATTTGTCTCTGAGTCATACCAATTCCATGAGTCCTCATACTCGTTCAAATCACCCAAAGAGTGCCCCGATGATCATCACACTATGTTTTGTTCTATCTCTCAGTCGAGTCAATGATGCCAAGTCACTTGTCATGCCTCACAATGTTCAAGGGAAGTTTCACCTCAAGCCAACCATTCTGTAGTATTATCCATTTTCATACCTGTATCAGTCATTCCTCATTTGATATATCATATTTTATCACTTTCCTATATCTTCTTCACGTCGATGATAGGGGAAACATCATATCCCTCCTTCGACAAGTTTGTTCCTATCAAATTCAACACATTATCTGGGAATTAGACTTAGAAACCAATTAGTACCTTGGAGTGTGCATTCCTTAATTGAAGGTTTCCTCACTTTAGAAAATAGGTTTACATCATTGGCCTCTGATCGAATGATTCCACATATGTTTAAATTCAACTCATTTATTCACATTCTTCGGAATGTACTAGAGTGTTGTTGATTTTTGAATCCGTCAAGGACCGAAATGGAAACTTCACGAGGATATGAATCCTCCTTCGTTTTTAGAGAGGTGGTACTCCTCTTTGGCTTATGATATTATTAATAACTTTGGATCAAGAAATAATATAGGACCTTTATATAGTCCAATATTTTATGCTCAAAGAAATATCAAAATGATGAAAAGTAAAAATATTTATAAAAGAGTGTTCCTGAGAAATGGACCAGGAATCTCACACATCACACATTACAAAAAATAAAATAAAAATTCCTCACATCCATTATAGTGCAAATAAATATTTCTGATCACATTAAAATAAAAGAAGATGGTCTATACACATAAGAGAACTTTTATAGAGTATTTCTTATACATATCAAAATAAGATTATGATAGATCAATTTCAAATAATTTATACTCAAGACTCAGAGTTATAAAATATAGTCAAAATTGATCCTGAATTAGTTCTATGGGATTTATCAAAAAATTATAATGTATGTTACAATGATTTGAAATTTAAAGGAATTTTTCCAAATGGATGGGATTGGGGCTCCCGCGAACCATAAAGAAAACATATACAAGAAGATAGGATGTAAAAGGAAGAAAGTGGGTGGATGTCGAACAAAAGAATCTAGAAAGAAGACAAAGAAAATTATCAGGATTCAATTATACTTTTCTATTTAAAGAAGAAGAATAACTGGATGAAAACTGATAAAGGAAGAAGCATGTGATCAACATGGAATTACTATGATGGTATCTCTCATCCTTAATTTTCTTGTTTTTTTTTTCTTTTATACTCTTGCTGGTTGCGGTTTGATTACCGGTCATAACTATGTCTACTGGTATTTCAGAGATCTTAGCGATTGAGTTGTTCAACCATTCCTAGATAAAGTTCCTTAATGGGGAAATGATTAATTCTTATTTTATTTTAACATTAAACAACCCCTTTTCAATTTCTCTAAGATAAAAAAATAAATTTAGTAATATAATTTCAATATCTTCATTTTTATTTGTGTACTAAAAAATCCAGTTGTCAATGTCGTCATGTGTAAATTCAATCATATTATCAAAAAATTTAGTTGATGCCCTTTTTAATTCTTCAAATTGTTCTTTGAAATGATGTTGATTCATGAGCATAGAATTTGAAGGATATTTAGGGTCTAAGACTTCAATAGTGGTTCTGGCGATATCCAAATCAATGGTTTTTTTAATATACTTCATTCTTCCTTCTTTATAAATCAACTAATTGAGTTATCAATCCCTTTAATACGTTAATTCTTTCCATCCAACATGATTTTAATTTTTTGATGCGGCCCAGAGAAGGTATATTTTCTTACTTTCTTGTTTACTCTATCATTGCCAAATTTTTCATTGCAAGCATCACAACTCCACCTGTATAAAACCCTTCATCATTTTTCAAATCTGAATTAAGGTATTCCCTGGTATTCTGAATTCTCAAACCGAGAGAAGAAAAATCATTTTCCATATCCCACAGCTCTACAATCAATGACACTCTTTTCTTAATATTTTCTTCAATGAAATATCAAGTGGAAATGATTAAATTTGAAATTCCTTTGACTCTTGCACTTGGTTTTGGTTTTTCTTGAAGACCTTTTCTAGGATGAATCATAGCCATGGAGGAAGCCATAATAGGTGGAGGCATGAGGGTTCCTCCAATTCTTTAATTATTTCTTTCAGTTGAGCATTATCTTCCTCCATACGTTCAATTGAAATTTCAAGTGCATCCCATGTAAATTTATGAATAGATGATAATTTAGAAGGAAACATATCTCGAGTATCAATGGTAGACTGTAGCTTCCCACTCTTACTTTTTGTAGTTCTCTCAAAAACTGATTTCTTAGATTCTTGATCAAAATAGGAATTTTGTACAACGAACATTTCCTCATCATAAAATGTCTCATTTTGGCTCATGAGTGTGGAAATGTGTTGTACATTTTCTTTAGCCAATACTTCTACATCTAGGAAAGTAATACTTTCAATATCTACATACAAATCCATGTTATCCAATAAAAACTCATTTGCTGGAGCATGTGTTTCATCCCCCTCTTGCTGTGAATTAGTCATTTTTCTCTTGAATTTTAATTTATGGGGATTATCCAAGTTCCCCTTAGGAGGGTTCCTCTCTTCATCACCTCCCGAGTTATTTCTATGCATTTTTTGTTAAGGTCCTAACCCGCACATAGGTAGATCAATGTATTCGGATGTAATAAAGGTCAATATTAATAAGACCTTTTAATAAAATAGAATAAGGCGGATGTAAGAAGACCTAATAGAAGCTTCTGCTTCTAGAAGGATCTTCC
>ML787470.1:188169-275573 GCA_009831015.1 Picea engelmannii | reverse complement strand
CCCAGTCAGTCGAAGCTACATCCTGTTTTTCATGTTTCCTGCTTGAAGAAGGTGATTGGAACCAGGTGTCAACTTCAAACCAACCTTCCAGAGTTAGCTGAAGAAGGATCCATTTGGATACAACCAGAAGCAGTTTTGGACCAAAGGGAGCGTCGCCTGCGTCAAAGAACCATCAAGGAAGTGCTCGTACAGTGGAAAGATATGACTCCAGCAGATGCCACTTGGGAACCATCTACCATTCTGCAGTAGTTTCCACATCTCAAGCCTTGAGTACAAGGCTATTTTTAAGGGGGTGGACATGTTAAGGTCCTAAACCGCACATAGGTAGATCAATGTATTCGGATGTAATAAAGGTCAATATTAATAAGACCTTTCAATAAAATAGAATAAGGCGGATGTAAGAAGACCTAATAGAAGCTTCCGCTTCTAGAAGGATCTTCCTCTAGATGCTTCTTTTTAGTATAAATAGGAGTCAAGGGTATGAGAACCCTAGCTGGGATATTATTGTAACAGAGCACTGCTCGATTGGAGGTTGCCCCCTCGAAGAGGCCTATGAACATTGCTATCTGATTCAAAGTTCTATTTTTGTTGCTATTTCGTATATCATTTCTGTGTATTGTGAAGATTATGCTGGATATTTTACTGTTATTATGTCATTTCTATCATTTCGTTTCTATTCTACATATTTTATATATCTGGTATCTTGCATTTTTCTTGTGTGGGATGTTTCTGGTTGAGGATTTGACTTTGGTAAGGCACTTCTTCATGAGACAACTGGTGACTGGACATTTTTCTCACTCAAGGGTTTACATATTTCTTTATGGTGCTCTGTAGTACTTATAAAAATATCTATAGCTCCAGAGTCTCCATTAGATTCTTGATTATTTGGATTGTGGATGTCATTTTCTTCTTCTCCGCTGACGACTAAATTTATAAGTGCAGGGATGAGCCCAAATGAAAGAAAATGATTATAAAAATGATGATCAGGGTCGAAACCCTTTATTTCCTTTGTGAATCTCATGTCAAAATGATTGAAAAAATCAAAATATTCGTTTATTTTGGAAATCCCTTGGAGAAGAATTTCACCAATTTTCCACGAGAAAGGTACAAGCTGCTTTTTTCTTTTTTTTCTAGAGAAAGTATGGAACTAGAATTTATATTTTCTAGCTATCTCAATGATAAACAACTTATCAAATATACAATAAGGAAGAAAAATAGGTTTTTCAATAGAGTATAAAACCTTGATGATATTGTAATCCTCCATTTTCTCAATAACTCCTTTTCCCTTAAGAAAATTCATTGTTTCCAATGATAACTAGGAAGTGTCTTTCCCAAATAACAACTTCTTGAATTTAGCAAAAAAAATCATAATATACATCATAGAAATTATGGTCGAATCTCTTCCTCCATAAAGATTGGCATCACATGGTCACAGGGTCCACCTTTATTGTCACTCTCCGGGAAATGTTTAAACCCTCAAAAGTATGACAATATGTGATAGAAAATATCGAATATGACAACATATAAAAAAAATGATCAGTCTTGAAATTAGTCAACTGTGCAGTGATTTCATTCAAAATAATCTTCGCCCAGTCGAAGATAGCATTTTCATGAACCACGAAATGAAGTATATATAATGTCAGTTGGGGAACGATTTATGTAGAGTCCTCGCCGACAATTTGAGTAAACATCCAAGAAATTTATTTATAATGAGTTTTTAAAGAACTTACCTAAATTATGCATATATCTTCATGCATTGATACAGGATCATGCAAACACTCTTGAAGAAGCTTTATTATGTTTTTCTTGATTTTTAGGAAATTTCTAGATTCCTCTCCTTTATAAACTGAGTTCGGCTCTGGAAATTTCAACATCTCTCTAAATATTAAAGGCTCTAATTAAATAATAGAACGAATATGCAACGTGATGACCCTTCGGTTATGAATAAACTTGTAGATGCACCAAGTGACAATATCCTTGCATTCAAAGACTTTTGGAACACATCACGCGAGAACTATTCTTGAGGTCCACACCTTGTTGTTTTCTTTACCCAACAAATTTGAATAATACTAGTAGGAGAGGGACCAATGATAATTTTGGTATTATATAGCAAAGAGGTTCAAAGTATCCCCACAGAATAATTTCTTTCTTATGACTGTCTTCGCGGAGTTGGCCAACTTTTCTTGAAATATTACTTTGCACAGTAAAATTAATTTGGGTTAGATTTCTTTTTACGGAAGCATTGACTCAAAATAAATATCACTAGCCTCGGTATAAGAATCATTAATTAAAAACCAATTCAACAATAAATTTAGTATTTGAGTCCGTAGGGATAACAATAAATGGGACATCAAAAAATGTGAAGGAATGGACATGTAATGGCGGAGAATCAGAGTGGGTGACTAGTATGAAAAGGCAGGTCCGTAAGTCCGAAAGTCTAAATGTATGAAATGGCTAAGTGTTGGAATATTTCAGTCGGACAGTGGAGAGAGTGGAATCATATCACATAGGTTTGCAAGTCCGAAAGTATGAAAGTCTGTAATACAAAAATAATCTAAGTGTTGGACGAACTTATACATGTTAAATGGAACATAACACAAGTTTGAAGGTCCATGAGTCTAAAATTATGCAAACATAATGAAAATGACTAAGTATGGTAGCCTTATCAAAACCAACAAAGGGAAGAAGAAGGGAAAAAATAAATGGGGAGAGGGAAAGTATATAAAGGGAAAAGAAGAGGTAAGAAAAGAAACAAGAAAAATAGAAAAAGTGGGGAAGCACAAAATAAGTTCAACAACTGGCTCCAACTGTGGGATGATAACCCCTGTGTGTTCTAAAGAATATAAAATCTCATGAACATATGTTTTATCATTTGGGAAATGGATTTGAAAAAATGAGGATGTACAAAAATGAAAAAAAAAACTATGTACAAAGAGAAGTGAGAATCTCAAGAGAATTTTTTTTTCAGGTGTTTCCCATTGACATGCAAAATTAACATTTTCCCCTTCATGTCTTTAAGCATGTATGAATTGAAACCCAGTATTTTATCAATGAGGTAAGGCCCGATCCAAATTGCTTCAAATTTCATATTCATTGATGTCTTATCCTTTGCTCTATTCCATAGTAATACTAGTTCACCTTTTTAATTTTTTTTATTGTTGCACTTTGTTCAAAGTATCTTTTGACATTCTGCTCCCTATGTGATATTTTATGCAAAGCTTCACTTCTTTCTTCTTCCAATATCAACAATTTCTTTAATCTCTTTTGTGTTCTCCATGTTAACTGTATAAGTCAAGGAATTCAATTCAAGATTGATTGGAATTTTTGCTTCCTTTCCGTAAACCAACATATAAGGAGACATCCCAATACTATCTTTCAGAGTCATTCTTCTTACCCATAAAGCATCTGTCAATTTCAAGTGCCAATTTTTATAACATTGATCAATGGTTTTCTTTAGAATATGAATGAGTATCTTATTGGTAGACTCTGCAAGACCATTCCCTTCTGGATAATAGTTTGACAATTGTCCCATCATTATGACATTGTTGGGAGATTTGGGAGGCAGGAGTGTGCTTGCCATTGATGGCAAGAAAAGAAAGCAGAGCAGAAGGAAGCGAATGGAGATTAAAGCTCAGGATAGTTATCAAATGAATATCAAAAGCTTAGAAGATATGGCGCGATAAAACTCAGATAAAATTGATATCGTCAAATATGTAAGCTAGATCAACGGTAGGGATGCATTGCGGGAGCGAAAACTGAATTAAAATAGTCGTCAGTTATAATCCCACAAACTGTCTAGATCCTCAGATCGCATATATTAGAAGATCTATGACTGCGGTTGATCCAACAAACAATGTGTTTAAGTCATATTAAGTTGTGACCATCGGATACACAATCGCCAGATCAATGACAGGGATAAATTGCAGAGATCGGAAGGAAATTAAACATCATGCCAGTTCCAATCCCGCAATTAGTCAGGACCGTCTGATCTTATAGCTTCGAATATCAACGATTGTGGTTGAATCTCCAATAGTGCACAAATTCCCATTGTGGAGTTTGGGTGACGAGTTAAAACACTCGCAGATTGTGGTTCCACAATCATTATTGATCATGGATCTGCTTCAAGAATATTGACAATCGTCAGATCACTCTCAAGTGTAAGGATAGGATAAGCCAACAAAGTCACATCGAAGAAATATCGAGCTATCGATCTAAGTTATGAAGGGAAAAGTGTTGAAGTTACGACAATCGTCCATTTCAAGAGACTGAATCGTGACCGTTGAATTGATAAGTGATCGATAAGCCTAAGCGTATGGTGACCACCAGTGATCATGTGAAGGAATGGTATTAGGAGCTGAAGAATCCATAATTGACTGGATGTAACTTATAAAGAAGATGAAGAGTTTTGACTGCCAAAGAAGCTAAGGAATCTCAGCATTATTCCCACTGATGATGAACACATGGAGTAAACCACCAAAGAGGACAAAGAGTTTCCATGATGATCAGGCAGAGGAATTGATGTGAGAAAGAGATGCAAAATAGAGTAGTGAGGTGATTCTACTGGTTAGCCATGTAGTTGTGAGGAAGAGACACAATGAACAACCTATAGGGTAGAACAATGACGTAGTGAAGAGCATGCAGAGGCATAGCGCATAGAATGGAGATGGCACACATAGCATAAAATGTATAATAATAGAAAGCGCAGGTGATGCAAGAGAAAGAGACTGATGCAGACAGAGAAGAGCAGTGTAGCAGAATAGTGATGAGACTGGTAATCCATAGATAAATGTTGTATCATTGTAAAAAAAATTAGTAAGAAACTATTTATATTTCAGGGTGGTAGGGAGGTGCTAGGGAGGACTGTTTTCCTCAGAGTTTCAAGAGGGTGCTTGAACACAGGGAGTTGTAGCTTCCAACTGGTTGCAGCCAGAAAAACTAGGGTGGGAGGTGGTGCAAGGGATAAATATTGTTCTATGTTATACAGGTTGGTGCCTGTGTAATTGGAAGTTGGTGCTTCCATCCAGTTGGTGCTGGAACACTCAGGGAGTTGGTGCTTCCTTCTAGTAGGTTCTAGAGAAACCAGGGAGTTGGTGCTTCCTTCTAGTGGGTGCTAGAAAAACCACAGTCTTGGTGCTCTCAGCAAGTTGCATCTTGTAAAATAGAGGTTATAGCCTAAAGAGGAGTTGGATCTCCCAAGAATGATAATGTACAAAAAATAAAGATTACATATCATATCAAGAAGAAGAGGTTTTTCCCTTTATGGGTTTCCTCAGGAAATATCTGTCTTTGTATATTTCATGTGTGTGATTGATGTTGAATACTCTATTGCTTACATCCCTACATTATTTTGATTATCATTGAGTGTTCTGTAAAGAGTTTAAAATAGGCATAATTGTTTAAGCATGGTAACAACTTATTCACCCCCCCTCCTCAGTTGTCCAACAATTGGTATCAGAGTTGGTTCCTTTTATCTAAGGGTAAATCCTAGAGATTAAACATGTCTAGTCATGAAGGAACTTCAACCAAAAAGTCCCCCCTATTCAATGGAACAAACTTTACCTTCTGGAAAGTTAGGATGAGAACCTACATAATGGCTTTAGGTGCAGATGTATGGGATGTGGTAGAGACTGGTTATGTAAAACCAGTTGTACTAGCTTCTAAGGATGACAAGTTAGAATTCAACTTCAATGTTAAGGCTATGAATGCTATTTTGAGTGGGCTTGCAGAAATAGAATTTGTAAAAGTTATGCACTTGGAATCTGCCAAAGAAATGTGGGACAAACTCATTAGTAGTTATGAAGGTAATGAGAAGGTAAAGGATGCTAAGATTCAAAACTATAGATTACAGTTTGAACAACTAAATATGAAAGAGGATGAAACTATTGGGAAGTACTTTATGAGAGTTGAAGAACAAGTAAATGCAATGATAGGACTTGGTGAAAATTTGAGGATGTCGCTTTAGTTCATAAAATTTTGAGATCTCTGCCAGATAGGTTCAACCCAAAGGTCTTTTCTATAGAAGAACTTAACGATCTGAAAGATCTGTCTATTGACCAACTCCTAGGATCTCTGACTGCCTATGAAATGAGGATAGGTAAAGATAAACCCACCTCTAGAGAAGAATCATTTATAGAAGATAAGAATGAGGATTATGAGCCTGATGAAATTGAAGAAAAAATTGTGATTGGACTAAAGAAAGGATCAGGCAAGTACCAAGGCAAATTGCCCTTCAAATTTTTTAACTATGGAAATATAGGTCACTTTGCATCTAAGTGTCCACACAAGAAACACGATCAAAATTTTGAAGGTGAAAAGAAGTACAAACCCAAGCGATTTGGTAAAAAGAAAAGTCTATGTGTAAATAATGATGACTCTTCAGAAGACACAGATAGTGACTCTTCCTGTGAAGATAATATTAATAACTTTATGCTTATGGACAAAGAGGATTATGATAATAAAGGCACAAGAAGTGATGTTGAAAATGAATAAGTTGTGGTTGACTTGGAAGGAGAACTGATTAGTGCTCTAGAAGAAATTGCTAGACTCGGATCTAAGAAGAAAAAGAAAAAACAATTGCTGATATAGTTCAAGAGAGACAATAAAGGACCTGATGAAGACTTTGCCCTGCTAAAAGTGGAATTAGAAGAGGCAAATAAAATAGACGACATTCTAAAACAACAACTATCAGAAAACAAGGCAATATGTGAAGCCTTGGAAGAAGAGGTAGTAAAAACCAGAAAAGAGATGGAGAAGTTTGAAACATTGTATCTCCAAAATGTTCCAAGCATTAAAGCCACAACAAAAATTAATGACATTATGATCAAACATAGATCTCCTCTGTTGAAGACTGGTTTAGGTTATGTAAATGGTTCAAGAAGCAAACAACCAGAAAGCAAAGAGCCAGTAAAGATGATCAAGTTCCAAGTTAGCAGACAATCAGACCATGAGAGTACTCTGTCACCAAAATCTAATAAAGACAAGATGATCCCTGATAAAAAACAAAGAGATCAAAAGATGGAGCAACAAATGTCAAGAAGAATTCCATCCTTCAGGTACCAAAATTTCTTCTATGGCTATTGTTTTGACTGTTCTAATTTTGGTCATAAGATTGCAAATTGTCAAATTAAGTTTAGAGACATGCATTTGGGGAGGTCAAGAAATAAACAATCCTTACAACCTAGAAATAAGCAGCCAATGAATAGACAACGTAGCACCAATCACTTTGACCTATTGAACAATGAGCTCAAATGTTATAACTGTCATAACTCTGGCCACAAAGCTGCAAACTATCATCTGAAGAAGTACAAGGAAGATCTAAGTATAAATCCTTTAGCTAGAAATTCCAGCACATGGAAAAAGAAAGATAGTGAAAAATGTGGTCTAGTACTTTCAGCTCAAAAACAAAAATACCCCTGGTATATAGACAGTGGATGTTCCAAGCACATGACTGGAGACAAGGATAAGTTTATGTCTATGAGTAAAAGAAAAACAAGAAATGTAACCTTTGGAAATGATGAACCAAGTAAAATCAAGGGTAAAGGGATGGTGAGTTTGAGTAATGGTAAAGGAAAATCCTAGGATGTTCTGCTTGTAGATGGGCTGAAACATAATTTTCTTAGTGTAAGTCAAATGTGTGACAGAGGATGTGAAGTGGTGTTCACTTCCAAAGATTGTAAGATAAAATCTATAAATTAAGGACAAGTTGTGGCTAAAGGCATAAGGACAAATAATAATTTATATGTGCTGAAAGAAGATAGAGAAGAGTGTCATATAAGAAAACATGATGAGAGTTGGTTATGGAATATGATACTTGGACATATAAACTTTGACCACTCAATCAAGCTCAAAAGTATTGAGGCAGTAAAATATCTTCCAAGAATATCAAAGCCACAAGATTCTGTGTGTAAACCTTGCAAAGTAGGAAAGCTAACCAGGACACAGTTTAAATACAAGAACTCTACTTCAACAGAGAAACCACTCCAATTAGTTCATATGGATCTATGTGGACCATCAAGACAAGAAGGCACAGGGAAGGAAAACTACTTCATGTTGATCATTGATGATTACTCCAGACTCACTTGGGTTTCTTTTCTTAAAGAAAAAGCTGAAGCATTTGAGAAATTTAAAATATTTAAGGCTTTAACTGAGAATCAAATAGACAACAGATTAAAGGTTGTAAGATTAGATAGAGGAGGAGAATTTATGTCAAGTGATTTCAAGGAATTTTGTGATAAACATGGGATCAAAAGAGAATACACAATCCCAAGAACTCCACGGAAAAATGGAGTAGTTGAGAGGAAAAACAAGACAGTTCAACAAATGGCCAGGTCAATGATGAATAAGAATAACATTGGTCAAACCTACTGGGTAGAATCAATACACACATCAATCCATATTCTTAACAAATCTCATCTCAGACCACATAGTGACAAGACACCTTATGAACTGTGGCATGGAAGACCTACTACAAACAAACACTTCAAATTATTTGGGAGTAAGTGCTACATAAAGAATAATAATGAAAACCTTGGAAAGTATGATGACAGGGTTGATGAAGGCATCTTCTTAGGGTATGCTACAAATAGTAAAGGATGCATATGCTATAATAAGAGGCTGCATAAATTGGTTGATTGTATTGACCTAAAATTTGATGAAGGAGTCCTAGTAAGAGAGGAGAGCACTACTAAATCAACAACAGAGGATATAGTTGAAGTTGAAGATGAAAAGGTCCAAGAATCATAACAAGAAGACTTTGAGTTAGGTGAAGATGCAAATACTCAATCAGACTCAAATTAGTAGACAACATCAAATCCTTCCTCTAGGATTACTCAAAAGAATCATCCTGCAAGTCAAATAATTGGTGAGAAAGACAAAGGTGTACAAACTAGGAGAAGGATAATAAAAAACATTGACCAATCAAATATAGCCTTCATATCCATGGTGGAACCCAAGAACTTCAATGAGTCCAGTGAAGATGAAAATTGGTTAAAATCAATGAATGAGGAACTAGATTAGATTGAGAAGAACAATACTTGGGAGCTTGTTCGTAGACCTACAAATAAGAATGTAATTGGCTCCAAATGGGTGTTTAAGAATAAAATAAATGAACAAAGACAAATTGTTAAGAATAAAGCCAGATTGGTTTGTAAGGGGTATGCGCAAGTTGAAGGACAAGATTTTGATGAAACTTTTGCACCAGTAGCAAGATTGAAAGCCATTAGAATGGTTCTATCCTATGCATGTCATAAGAACTTTAACGTATATCAGATGGATGTTAAGTAAACTTTTCTTAATGGAGACCTAGAATAAGAAGTATAAATGGAGCAAGCTGAAGGATTCTCACTGACAGATAATCCTAAATATGTTTGTCAGTTGAAAAAGGAATTATATGGACTGAAACAGGCACCACGATCTTGGTATCACAGACTAGAAAAATTTCAACAGGACAAAGGGTTCAAGAAAGGTATTGTTGACATTAATCTATATATAAAATCTAAAGGTGTTGATTTATTAGTTGTTGTGGTTTATGTAGATGACATTATCTTTGGATGCACTAATAACCTTTCAATTCAATGGTTTGCTAATTCAATGCAGACTGAGTTTGAGACATCCATGGTTGGCAGTAGGCTGAAGTGGAAAAGAAAATGTGCACAAAGAAGAATGACAGCTGGAAGAGCAATCGTGGAAAAGAAAGTGTGCAGGAGGAAAGCGACAATTGGTAAGAAGCACAGCACGCATGCATGCAAGAAGGAGGAGACAGTTGGAAGGAAGAAAAGCATGCATGCAGAGAAGGAAGACCTAACAATAGTAGGGTTAGGGTTTTTGTAAGGTTTTGTGTAAATGGATGAAGAGCCCGATAGATATAAATATAGATACATAGGTATCATAGGAGGTTCGGTTAATTTGGATTGTTTTTATGTAATGTTTTTTATTAGAAGAACTACTTTTGTAAAGAGATGGTGCTAGAGAGGAGGAGAGAAGGTAGATATTGAGTATTAGATCGCAGGCTGAGGAGCCTGGTGCGATCCAGTTCACCTCATATAGATCTTACCCATCTGATGAGAGTTGTAAGCACGTGGCACGAGAATTGCAAAAATACCATAATAAGAGAGCCAAGAGACAAATCTTTGTGGACGTAACCTAGGAGGGGGTGAAACATGATAATACCTATGTAATGTGATGAATGCATGCATATCTTTGTCATACTTTTAGTAGTTAAACGATGTGTGTAATGAATGAATGAGTAATTATATTGCTTGGTTAATTGTTGTTGGGATATAACGGAAAGATGTTGCGGAGGTTAAAATATAAAAGAGAATAACATTAGTTTGTAACATAAGTTAGAATAAATGGCTCAGAATACAGATCCCATATCTCATACTCAATCCTAGGCTGTAAACACCTGATTCTTATAGCCACCCATTTAAAGCTATCTCGGGTGAGACTGTGCAGTGCATTCTATGTACTTTGTTGCCTTCTAGTTTACCAGAAGGGCCGATAGTTTTAGGCTTTGTTGGTACCCTGATAGATATGAACCTTGTGTCAATAAAGCAGGAAATAGGGAAGATTAGTTCATGTAAGCCAAAAAATGGTTTCATTTCTAGGACATAGACATGGTCATCAACGAATGGCCTGATGCATGGAGGATCCCATCCATTCCCTAGGAAGTACCGGAAGGACCCGCGGAAGGAGAAACAACGTAGGTGGAAACACATCCTCCACAAAACCTAGTGTCCAAGAAACCAAGGACGGGCCAAAACAAGATGACTCAGGAAAATGAAGGGGCAAAGAAAATAGGAACCCATAAGGGGAATAAAGAGACCAACGAACATCCAAAGCAAGCTAAGGGAGCGCAGGAGACCGTCCCAAATCCCAACACACAGGAACTAGGGGGAACTAAGAGACCAGTTGTATAGGTAGCAGGCACGCGCAAGAAATCAAAGGTGCAACGAGCATCACCAGACTATATGATCACAGAGGATGATGGAGAAATGATCGCCATAATGGTCCAGGATTGTCTAGCAGAAGACTTCAATCACGCGGCACATAACAGGGATAAACTACAAAAAGAGCTGGCAGAAATGGGACAACTCCTCAGGACACTCAGGGAGGCCTAGAGAGCAAGTAGCAGCAGAGGCATAGAGTCGTCAACAACAAAAACTAACTAAATAGTGGAGCTATAAGAACAAGACCTATCTCTCCCAATGCCACATCCACACACAACGGTCTACATAAAACTGAGCATGCTACGAATGGATGAAATAGTGGGACAAACACCACTGAAGGATTCGGACCACAACCAATTGGTCTTGACACGGGTGCCATCAAGGGCACCGTACAAATTGTAGGTTAGCGTCGACCACAAGATGCAGTCTCGGGCACATAAAAACTTAGTCGAGCTACAGAAAGAAACAAAGGAGCGAGAAGCGCTGGAAAAAGATTATGAGCAGGCCAAATCTGAAACTCAAACGGAGATAGAACGCAGGAACGAATTGGAACACAGAGTGGGAGAAATTTTTGGGAAACTTCTGAGCACTGCGCAAGGAAACAAACTCCCAGCCGCAGAAAAGATCGACCAGATTGCACAGAAAATTGCTCGATACCAGAAGGATATCAAGGATCTACGAGAAAACATGACAGCAACAACTCCACCCATAGTAAAGGAGAAAAGGAGGTAGGAAACAACATCACAACTACAGGAGATGGATAAATAGGTTATCACAACAACTGACTTGCTCGAGAAAGCAACGCAACTTTGGACAAGACTGGAGGAGGATCCATAGGTTCAACACTGGGACAAGGAAGAGGAAAGGATCAATGTAGAGATCCAAGAACTCAAACAGAGGAAAAATACTATACCAATCCCAGAACGCATCAAGGGGACACAAGAGATGAAGAAGATGCAGGCAGAACTTATCACTGTGCAAACACATAAACATGAGCATCGGGCTCAAATAGAACCATTACAAGAATGGGTTGCAGAAGTAATCGCACAGGCAAAAGTAGCTAGAACACAGATAGCATAGACACAGGCAGAATGTGAAGGATTACTGAGTGACAAACTGACAGTTCAGGTAATGGATACCATTAAGGAGAAGACCGCGCATGCACTAACAAAAGTAGCAGAGCTGAGGGAAAAGTTTCAGATGATCACCGAGGAGATTGAGGCAGCTCAGAAAGATTAGGTGACTCGAGAAAAGTCACATGTCAGTGTTGGGGGCCTATTGGCAGCAAGCCAAAGAGGGAAAGAAAGTGTGCACAAAGAAGAATGATGGCTGGAAGAGCAATTGTGGGAAAGAAAGCATGCAGGAGGAAAGGGACAACTGGTAAGAAGCACAGCATGCACGCATGCAAGAAGGAGGCGACAGCTGGAAGGAAGCAAAGAACGTATGCAGAGAAGGAATACCTAATGACAGTAGGGTTAGGGTTTTTGTAAGGTTTTGTGTAAATGACTGAAGAGACCAATAGATATAAATATAGATACGCAAGTATCATAGGAGGTTTGGTTAATTTGGATTATTTTTATGTAATTTTTTTATTAAAAGAACTACTTTTGTAAAGAGATTGATCTAAAGAGGAGGAGAGAAGGTAGATCTTGAGGATTATCTTGTAGGCCAAGGATCCTGGTGTGATCCAATTCACCTCATATAGATATTACCCATCTGAGGAGATTTGTAAGCGCGTGGTGTGAGAATTGCAGAACTACCATAATAAGAGAGCCAAGAGCCAAATCTTTGTGGACGTAGCCCAAGAGGGGGTGAACCACGGTAATACATGTGTAATGTGATGAATGCATGCATATCTTTGTCATACTTTTAGTAGTTAAACGTTGTGTGTAATGAATGAATGAGTAATTATATTGCTTGGTTAATTGATGTTGGGATAAAACGAAAAGATGTCGCGGAGGTTAAAATATAAAAGAGAATAACACTAGTTAGTAACACAAGTTAGAATAAATGGCTCAGAATATAGATCCCATATCTCATACTCAATCCTAGGTTGTAAACACCTGAGTCTTACAACCACCCATTTAAAGCTATCTCGGGTGAGACTGTGTAGTGCATTCTGTGTACTGTGTTGCCTTCTGGTTTACCAGAAGGGTTGATAGTTTTAGGCTTTGTTGGTACCCTGATAGATATGAACCCTGGGTCAACAACACAGGTAGTAGGGAAGAGTATTTCATGTAAGACAACATCCATGATAGGAGAACTACTATATTTTCTTGGTTTACGAATCAATCAGAGTTCTGCAGGGAAATTTATCTCTCAAGAACAATATTTGAAAGAGATGTTAAAGAGGTTTCAGATAGAAGATTCCTCTCTTTTCAGTACACCTATGGTGGTTGGTTGCAAGCTCAGTAAAGATGATATTTCACCTTATGTTGATCAAATAACATATCGATCAATGATAGGCAGTATTTTGTACATCACAACATCCCATCCTAATATAATGCAGGTTATTGGAATGGTAGGTCATTGTCAGGCTTCCCCTAAACAAATTCATTTAGCAGTTGTCAAGAGGATATTCAAATATTTGAAGGGTACAATGACTTATGGTCTTTGGTATCCTAGAAATCAGAACTTACAATTAACTGCATATTTAGATGTTGACTGGGAAAACTGTTTGGATGAGAGAAAGAGAACCAGTGGAGGTGCATTCTTCTTATGGGTTTTGTTAGTAGCATGGCTCAATAAAAATCTGGGATCTATCTCATTATCAACTACAGAGGCAGAGTAAATTGCTTCTGCTACTTGTTGCACTCAGATTTTATGGATGTTACAAACTCTTGCATATTTGAAGGTAACTTATACTTATCCAATTCCACTTCACTGTGATAAAACTAGTGCCATTAGTGTCTTGAAGAATCTTGTTCTCCATTCAAAGATGAAACATATCCCAATAAAGTATCAATTTCTGAAAGAGTAGGTTACAAACATAGTTGTTCAGCTGAATTATATTCCTTCCATAGAACAAATTGCAGACATCTTTACAAAACCCCTAGACAAGACACCTTTTGAATATCTTCGTCAAAAGCTAGGTGTCATCCCTACTCTCACCTAAGCGAGTACATCCTGTCAGGGGGAGTATGTGTTGGTTGAATATTTGATACCTCCGAAAAGTACTGCAACAGCTCAGGGGGAGCATGTTTTCTTTGACATTGATGTCAAAGGGGGAGAAAATGAATGGTCCAGATGCTACAGTTGGAGGTCCAAGAAGTCTAGCACAACCTTTGAGGGTTTCCATCAATGCCAAATGGGCAGATTGTTGGCAGATTTGGCAGGTAGGAGTGTTCTTGTCATTGATGGAAAGAAAAAAAGGCAAAGAAGAAGGAAGAGAATTAATATTAAAGCTCATGAGAGTTAACGAATGAATATCAAAATCTCAGAAGAGATGGCACGATAAAACTCAGATCCAATCGAGACCGTCATATCTACAAGCCAGATCAATAGTAAGGATTCATTGCGGGGAGCGAAAACTGAATTAAACTACTCGCCAGTTACAATCCCGCAATCCATCTAGATCTTTAGATCTCATAGATTTGAAGATATACGAATGTGGTTGATCCAAGAAACAATGTGTTTAAGTCATATTAAGTCATTACCGTTAGATGCACAATCGCCAGATCAACAACAAGGATAAATTGCAGAGATTAGAAGGAGAATTAAACGTCACACTAGTTCCAATCCCATAATCAGTCAGGACCGTCTGATCTTATAGCTTCTAAGATAAAATGATTTTTTTTTACTCTCCAATAGCACACATCTTCCCATTGCGAATTTTGGGTGACGAGTTAAAACACTCGCAGATTGTGGTTCTGCAATAATTCTTGATCGTGGATTTTCTTCAAGAATCTTGACAATCGTCGGATCACTCTCAAGTGGAAGGATAGGATAAGCCAACAAATCTGCATTGGATAAATATTGAACTATCGATCTAAGTTCATGATCGACCAACAACATTCACTTTAGGTCTAAAGACACGAGGAGGTTACACTCTGTAGAGCTTGAGATTTGAGAATTCGATTATGAGAATTCCCGTCAGTCGTTAGATCACTTTCAAGTGGAAGGACAAGATAAGCTAGCAGAGCCACAATTCTGATAGATCAATCCATCGATCTAAGATCCTGATCGATGAACAACATTTAGTTCAGGTTTAAAGTTGCGAGGAGGTTACGCTCCGGAAGGTTTGAGATGTGAAATACCCAAAGCCCGGAAATCCAAAATGAATGAGGACCATCAGATTTGGAGGACAAACGAGGACCATTGGATCAGGGTTGTTGGTCATGTAATAGACCATGTCAACAAAAGGGAATAGTGGCAGACCACATCATAATTCCGCATCAGCAATCTACGTCAGCAAGGACATGTGGCACAGTCAAAGAACGACAAGTGTCAAGTTGAAATCAACATTTCAGGTACGTGAAAATCATGAATCTGAGTGACACGTGGGAGCTGCTCGACTCGTGACATGTCATCGAGTGACACAAGAGTTACGTCACTCGAGAGTTTTTCTTCGGGAGTTTTACCACCAATACTCGCCTAAAGACCCAAAGTCCTGAATGTCGAAAACTCGAAGTGGACACGAGATGTCCGATCTGAAGATTACTTCGAGATCAGTCTCATCCATCAATATACTACAGTGGAAGGATAGTATAAGTGAAAATGTAAACTGAAAACAAGTGATCTCCATTGTCTAATGACTGACTCAGCAGGTGATCACTCTGGAGGAAAGAACGGGTTGAGATTTGAAATCTCTGAAGTCCGGAGACCTGAGGAGATCTCGACCGTTAATATGAGAGGGACACGTGTCAGAGGCCTGTCAGCTCCATAATATTGATGTACAGAGGAAAGAAAGGGTTGAGACTCTAAATCTTTGAAGTTTGAAGACTCGAAGGAGATCTCAACCATTGATATGATGTCGGTTGTACTATCAACCATTGATCAAAACACAATGGAAGGATAGCGTAATCATAATAGAAAAATTCATAGAGTAAAAGGTGGCGATCCATCTCATTACTTTATTAAGTCCTGGTAGTAGGATTAAGAATGAAGGATAGATGTAAGGATCGAATATAACCATTGATCTAGTTCATAGATATAAATGTGAACCGTCTAATCTGTTTGACGATATTGTATTCGGGAGATTTGAAAATTTGGAAGTCACGAAGACCCGAAGGGAAAATTTATGAAGTTACGACAGTCGTCCATTTCAGAAGACTGAATCATGACTGTTGAATTGATAAGTGCTCAATAATCCTAAGCGTATGGTCACCACCAGTGATCATGAAGGAAGGGGATTAGGAGCTGAAGAAGCCATAATTGACTGGTTGTAATTGACAATGAAGATGAATAGTTTCGACTGCCAAAGAAGCTAAGGAATCTTGGCATAACACCCACTGATGATGAACACATGGAGTAAACAACCATAGAGGATGAATATTTTCCATGATGATCAGGTAGAGGACTCGACATGAGAAAGAGATGCAGAACAGAGAAGTGAGGTGATTATGTTGGTTAGCCATACAGTTGTGAGGAAGAGATGCAATGAACAACCTATAGGGCATAACAATGACGCAGTGAAGAGCATCCAGAGGCATAGCGCATATAAGGGAGATGGCGTAGATAGCATAAAATGTAGAAGAACAGAAAGCGCAGGTGATGCGAGAGAGAGAGACTGATGCAAGAAGAGAAAAGAAGTGTAGTAGAACAATGATGAGACTGGTAAGCCATAGATAAATGTTGTATCACTGTAATAAATTTCAGTAAGAAAAGATTTATATTTTAGGGTGGTAGGGAGGTTCTAGGGAGGACTGTTTTCCTTAGATTTTCAAGTGGGTGCTTGAACACAGGGAGTTGTAGCTTCCATCTGGTTGCATCCAGAAAAACCAGGGTGGTAGAGTGGTGCAAGGGAGAACTATTGTTCTCTATTATACAGGTTGGTGCTTGTGTAACTGGAAGTTGGTGCTTCCATCTAGTTGGTGCTAGAACACTAAGGGAGTTGGTGCTTCCTTCTAGTAGGTTCTATAGAAACCAGGGAGTTGGTGCTTCCTTCTAGTGGGTGCTAGAGAAACTAGAGTGTTGGTGCTCTCAGCAAGTTGCATCTTGTAAAATAGAGTTTGTAGCCTCAAAAGGAGTTGGAGCTCCCAAGAATGATAATGTACAAAAAATAAAGATTACATATCATATCAAGAAGAAGAGGTTTTTCCCTTTATGGGTTTCCTCATGAAATATCTGACTCTGTATATTTCATGTGTGTGATTGATGTTGAATACTCTATTTCTTACCTCCCTGCATTATTTTGATTATCATTGAGTGTTTTGTAAAGAGTTTAAAATAGGCATAATTGTTTACGCACAGTAACAACTGATTCACCCCCCACCCCCCCTCTCAGTTTTCCACCATACATACTCTCCACAAAATTTTGTGAATTTTTACCTAATTATAATTGAGTCATTGTCTATAATGAAATTTTCTGGGACACCAAATCTTGACATGATGTTATCTTTGAGGTATTTAATCAATTCATCACAATCGACCTTTTTCAATGCTATTACTTCTTTCCATTTGGTTAAGTAGTCCATAGCAGTAAGAATATATATATTCCCCTTACTTGATTTTGGATTTATTGGTCCAATGACGCCCAGTCCCCATTGTGAAAATGGTTTTTCTATGGATATGGGTTGCAAAGGCATCGTAGAACTCTTCATCTTCCTTGAAATTTTTTGACAAGGGACACATTTTCTTACCATCACATATGAATCCTTGAAAACTGATGGCCAATAATATCTTTCTCTTATTATTTTAATTGTTGTACCAGTAGGTGAAAAATTCCCCCCACATATGCCTTCATAAAATTCTTGTATCATTTCTTGAGCTCTCTTTTCAAAAATGAACCTCAATAACATGCCATCATAATTCCTTCTGAATAATGTTTAAACAATCAATACATATTGATTTGATTTCATCTTTAATACCATTCTTTCCTTTGGAGTCATGGTGACACAAAATTGTCCATACTTTAAATAAAACACAATGTCTTTATACCATTCAGAGCCAGATATAGGTTTTCCAATTGAAACTAAAATTAATCCATTCAAAACATCACCATTCACAATAAGCTTGCACAATATTTTCCCTTTAACTTCTTTTAGAGGCTTAATTTCAATGTCATATTCTTGAATTTTCGACAACCAATTCACCCATTTCCCTTCTCTTAATTGTTGGCTCAAAAGCATCTTCATTGGAGAGGATGGAACATATGCTATGACATGAGAATTTATAATATAGGTCTGAAAGTTTGTTGCTTCCTTTACGAGAGACATGGCTTGTTTCTCCAATTCTAAGCATCTTAATTCATAGTCATGGAGGTTCTTACTCATAAAATTGATTGGTAGCTCTTCACCCTTAGCATTTCTTTGAGTAAGGACAGATGCCACAACATTTTATGTTACAAATGAATACATGATGAAATATCTTTGAAAATACAAACTAATGATGACCGATGTTGTAGTGGTTTCCATTTTGATGTTACTAAAGGATTCCTGTGTATACAAATTCCATTCAAACCTTTGATACTTTTTCAACAATAAATTAATTGGTTTTACAATGCTCGCATAATCATGAACAAATCTTTGCACAAAATTGATTTTGCTAAAAAATGACTAGACTCCTTTCTTAGATGATGGAGGGTTAAGCTCATTGATATCCCTAACCCTTTCTATGTCAATATAAATTCATTCTTTACATACAATATGCCCCAATAACTTGCCTTTAGTCACGACAAACAAACTTTTCTTTGGATTCAAAGAAACTCCATATAATCTACATCTTTCAAATAATTGCCTTAGGTGATGGATATGCTCATTTATTATCTTTGAATGGACTATTATATCATCTTGCTATTCCTCCATGAATTCCCTATCAAACCTCTGAATGCGTGGTCCATAGCCCTCTGAAACGTAGCTCCAACATTTTTCAAACCAAACAACATCTGAGCATATGCATATGTTTCCCAAGTTGTTATGAAAGTCGTCTTAGGTCTGTCTTCCTCTGCAACTAAAACTTGATTGTATCCAAAGAAACCATCTAACATTAACATACAAGCAGATCCAACGACTTGTTGAAGAAGGAATTCCATGTTAGGAAGAGGATAATTATCTTTCACACTTGATTTATTGAGATCTCTAAAATCCACACACATTTGAATCTCCCAGTATTTTTCCTCACAACCACTAGATTTGAAAGCCAATCAAAATTCCCGATGGGATATATTATTCCAACTTTCTTCAATTTTTCCAACTCAATCTTCACCAACGATTTTAACTTGGGATTCATCATTCTTATTTTCTGCTTGACAGGTTTTTCTCCTTCTCTTAATGGGATGATATGCTGAAATATTTTTTTATCATAGGCCTTTATATCATCATAACTCCAAGAAAAAACATCAAAATATTATTTGAACATGGTGATATATTGATCAACCTCTTCAGGTGTACAATCAACTCCCAAGTTAATGTACTTTGGGGAACTATCGGTCCCAATATTAAATTTTCTTGTTTCTTGAACTTTTCATACTGATACTTCTTCCATGAGACTTTTGGTATGATCATCTCTTGTGAAAATAGATTTAGACTGGACACAATTCTTTGGAACAGAGATAATGTCATTATCTTTGTATTCATTTTCATTTGCTAGAAAATCCTCTAGGTCTTCATCATTTTCAAACGCTTGGAGATACTTTTGATTATCCAGTACTGAGGGTCAAAATACCCTTTTTACTTGAAAAGACGTCTCACTCTGGATGTCATTTGGGTTCGACAACGAAACCACCAATGCTAACGAATCTACCTTCTGATTTTTATCCCTTGGAATAAAATAAATATTGAAAGAACAAAAGGCCTCCATCAATTCATTTACTCTTTTGAAATGTAATTTGAGCCTTTCCTTCTTAATCTTATATTTCTGAGCGACTTGATTTATTATCAATCCAGAGTCACCAGACACAATCAAATGTTCAATCTTGATTTCCCGTGCCATGATCATTCATTGAATCAAGGCCTCATATTATGCTTCATTATTTATGCAAGAAAAATCAAGTCTGATGGCATGTGGGTGTACAATTTTTTCGAGGATTTTGAGAACAATATCAACTCCACTCCCCGAGCTTGAAAAAGATCCATGAAATCACATCCTCTAGTAGCCCACAAATTAATTATCTTCATTTTTTATATCATCGATCTGCTCCATATCCAGGATGACATAATTTCCAATACCAACATCTATATAATATTCCATCAGTTCATTATCCTTCTTTTTGAAAGAAAATGGTCTCCTTGGTTCACAAGGAACTTTGATCATTTATCCATCATTATTAGGTAACATAATACAACTTCCATCATTCATTATATAACCACTGATCATGGAATACCAATCTCTTCGAAGGAAAACTATGTATGCATGAGGAATATCCACCACCACAATATTGAAATTTGTAATAATATGGGGAGATGAAGTAATCTAGGTGTAAAAATATTTAATTTATCCATAAGTCAATACCTACCTGGAATCAATTGAGTAAATGTTTTCACTTGTTTCATAGTATTTTGCGTAGCTCATACCAAGTGCCTCCATTAATGCCAAAGGCATGATATTGTTTGTCACACCAATATCAACTAGACAATTATGGAGTGCAACATCATGGTTTTCTATTGAAATATAGAAGGGCAGGACTTTGCCTCTCAATTTTACTACTGATGTATTTTGAATTTGCTTTGGGTTTGCAATAACTGCTTCAATTCTTCTCGCTGGCTCATCAAACAACTTCATAATGTTTTCCCTATGTTGAGGAATTTTTACCACTTCTGTGAAAGGAAGAGTAATTCTCAACTTGCTTATATCATCAACAACATTATATTCATCTGAAGGGGATTTAACATATGTTGTTGCTTCTTAACTCCAGTGTTTCTTATCTTACTTTTGATACTCTCTTTCTCATCATCTTTTTCTTTATCTTTTTCAGAATTATCTTTACTCTTGGACTTATTTTACAGATGCACGTGTTGGGACAATATTTTCTTGTGATATAGGATCATCTTCCCATTCCTCAAATATGTACATGGATGTCTCACATCCATCCATATGTACAGTTTCAAAAATTTCTTTTGATATACAATCATTTTCTGGCTCAACTATCTGTTCATCATATGGTTCATCAAGTACCTCTACATTTGAAATTGGTTTCCTAAGGACCCTCTACCTTTGTTGATTATCATCATTTTCAAACCTCACACTCTGTGGTTGAGGAGGGCTCCTTCTTTGTTCCGAGACCGACATTCTTGGATTGGGTATGTAATTATTGTTCCTTCTCAATCTCATTATTTCATTTTTCATTTTTCGTTATCTGTGCAATCTTGATCCTTTGATTCATCTTCTAGGCTACAACAGGGTCTATTTTCACATCTGGTATAGTTCCTTTAAAGAATCCCCCACCAATGGTCTATTTTTGACTTGGTCATGTCCTTTTCTCTTCATTCATTTTCGAACTAGATGCTCCTATATCATCAATGTTTAGATTACCCATCTGGCTTTGTACTTTTCCAAGAATAATGTCAGGTTCGGCGCCTGTTTCAATCATGATTTCCTCCATATCCATAGCTTTGATCATTGTTTCAACCAGACTATCAATTTGGGAAGTTCTAATGATGAAATTCACATTGGGTGGCATGGCATTTTTATAGAAACCAAGTATTATTGTATCATTATACCTTTTATCTTCAAGGATCTTGTTCAGTATTTTATTGAATATGAGATTGAAATATCTTATTCTCTCATTTTTCTTCAAACAAATTTGGGTGAAATTAGTGAGAAGGATATGATATGCGACTGGGGGAGCGAACATACTCAGGAACATAGCTTCAAGATCATCAAATGAACTGATCAACCTTGTGGTCAATGTGGTGTACCATTCGTAATCTTAGCCCGATAAAGTTTGGAGAAATGACCTTACCATTACGTCGTCATGTTCAACAAGATGGAAATCAAAAACATCCAAAAACAAATCAATATGTATATTAGAATCAATAGTTCCATCTCTGGAAAACATCTTCAAAGTACCTTTAGGAAGAAGAGGTAGCTCATGTTGTTCACCTCATAGGTCGAGGGGAGAGTTATTCTTCTCAAATTTCTGAATAACCGCCTTTCTTCATGTCTCCTTTCCTCTCACCTTTCTTCTCATATTTATTCATGTCTTTCATTTTGTATTTGTTCATGCAGTTCTTCATGTCTTTTTTCTCTATCAACCATGTCTGGAAGTTCCTTCTTTTCTTCAAGAGTATGCCTTTCAATTTTTTAGGTACACAACTGCTTTCTTTTGATTCTAGTGATTGGTTATTTGTATTTCTCCAGCTTCAATTCCTACCTTTCTCTTGAGATCGTCTTTTGTTTCTCTGGTCTTGTCTTTCATCTCTTCTTTGTCTTAAAAGAATTTCTATTTCTTCTTCTTGAACTAGTGTTTCACATGATATTTCTAGTTCTCTCGTTCGAGCAATTGTTATCCAAAAATTATATAACTGATGAAGAATACTTTTTTGATTATTCAATCCGATCTGTAACTAGGGTTGGTTGGCCTAAGTCAAAGTCATATAATTTTAGGGTCTAGAACCAGATCTTAAATATTCAAGTATGTTCCCCAGTATGGTCGCCAAAAATGTTGACGTTTGAATCCTTCAAGGACCAAAATGACAACCTCATGAGGATATGCATCCTCCTTCATTTTTATAGAGGTGATACTCCTCTTTGGTTTATGATATTCTTAATAACTTCGGATCAAGAAATAATATAGGACCTTGAGATAGTCCAATCTTTTATGCTCAAAGAAAGATCAAAATGTTGAAAAGTAAAAGTATTTATAAAAGAATGTTCCTGAGAAATGGAACAAGAATCTCACACATCACACATTACATAAATAAACAAATTTCCTCACATCCATCATAGTGCAAATAAATACTTATAATTACATTAAAATAAAAGAAGATGGTTTGTATGCATAAGAGAACTTTTATAGAGTATTTCTTATATATCTTAAAATAAGATTATGATAGATCAATTTAAAATACTTTATACTCAAGACTTAGAGTTATAAAATACATTCAAAATTGATACCGAATTACTTCTCTGGTATTTCTCAAATAATAATAATTTTTGTTACAATGATTTGAAATTTAAAGGCGTTTGTCCAAAGGACTAGGATTGGGTCTCCCACGAACCATAAAGAAAACATATACAAGAATATAGGATATAAAATGAAGAAGGTGGGCGGATGTCGAACAACAAAATCTAGAAAGAAGACAAAGAGAAAGTTATCAGGATTCAGTTATACTTTTCTATTTAAAGAAGAAGAATAACTAGATGAAAATTGATAAAGGAAGATGCATGTGATCAACATGGAATTACTATGATAGTATCTCTCATCCTTCATTTGTTTTTGTTGTTTCTTTTACACTCTTGTTGGTTGCGGTTTGATTACTAGTCATAGCTACTTCTATTGGTATTTCAAAGATATTGGTGATTGAGTTGTTGAACCATTCTTAGATAAATTCCCTTAATGGAGAAATGCTTAATTATTGTTTTATTTTAACATTAAATATCTCCTTTTAAATTTCTCTAAGATCTACAAATAAATTTTGTAATATATTTTCAATATCTTCATTTTTATTTGTGTACTAGACAAGCCAACTAACAATGTCGTCCTGTGTAAATTCAATCATATTATCAAACTTTTCAGCCGATTCCCTTTTTAATTATTCAACTTGTTCTTTGAAATGTTGTTGAGTCATGAGCATAAAATTTGAAATATATTTAGGGTCCGAGACTTCAACAGTGGTTCTGGTGATATCCAAATCAAGGATTTTTTTTAATATACTTCATTCTTCCTTCTTGATAAATCAACCAATTGAGTTATAAATCCCTTTAATATGTTAATTCTTTCCATTCAACAAGATTTTAATTGTTTGGTGCAACTTGGAGAAGTTATATTTTGTTGCTTTCTTGTCTACTCAGTCATTGCCAAAATTTTCATTACAAACATCACAACTCTGTCTATGTAAAACCCTTCATAATTTTTCAAATCTGAATTCAAGTATTCCCTGGTATTATGAGTTCTCAAACCAAGAGAAGAAAAACCTTTTTCCATATCCCACAACTCTACAATCAATGAAATTCTTTTCTTAATATTTTCTTCAACGAAAAGTCGAGTGGAAATGAATAAATTCGAAATTCCTTTGACTCTTTCACTTGGCTTTGGGTTTTCTTCAAGACCTTTTCCAAGATGAATCATAGCAATGAGGGAAGCCAGAATAGTGGGAGGCATGAGGGTTGCCTCCAATTATTTAATTATTTCTTTCAGCTAAGCATTCGCTTCCTCCATATGTGCAATTGAAACATCAAGTGCATCCCTTGTAACTTTATGAATAGTTGATAATTTAGAAGGAAACATATCTCGAGTATCAATGGTAGACCGTAGCTTCTCTCTCTTACTTTTTGTAGTTCTATCAAAAAATATTTTCTTAGATTCTTGATCAAAAGAGGAATTTTGTACAATGAATGTTTCCTCATAAGAAAATGTCTCTTCCTCAATCATGAGTGTGTAAATATGTTGTGAATTTTTTCTATCTGATACTTCTACATCTCGTAAAGTAATATTTTTAATATCTACATCTAAATCCATGTTATCCAATAACAAATCATTTTCTGGAGCATGTGCTTTATCCCCTCCCTGTTGTGAATTAGTCCTTTTTCTCTTGACTTTTAATTTATGGGGATTCACCAGCTTCCCATTAGGAGGGTTCCTCTCTTCATCATCTCTTGAGTTATTGTTATGCATTTTTCTTGTGTGGGATGTCCCTGACTGAGGATTTGTATTTGGTAAGGCACTTCTTCGAGAAACAACTGGTGACTAGAAATTTTTCTCACTCGAAGTTTTACCTCTTTCTTTATGGTGTCCTACAGTAATTATAACAATCTCTATATCTCCAAATTCTTTGTCGGCTTGATTATTTATATTTTGGTTGTCATTTTCTTCTTCTCCGTTGACAGTTGAATTTATAAGTGCAGGGATGAGCTCAACTGAAAGAAAAATATTATAATAAATATTATGAGGGTCAAAACCCTTGATTTCCTATGTGAATCTCATGTTAGAATGATCGAAACAAGCAACATATTCATCTTTTATGGAAATCCCTCGAAGAAGAATTCATCAACTTTCCACAGGAGAGGCATGAATTGTTTTTTTTTTCCCCAGAGAAAGTATGGAACTAAAATTTATATTGTCTAGATATATCAATGATAAAAAACTTATCATATATATAACAAGGAAGAAAAATCAATTTTTAAATAGAGAAAAAAAACTTGATGATATTATAATCCTCCATTTTCTTAAGAACTCATTTTCCCTTCAGAAAATTTGTTGCTTCCAATGATAGTCAGGAAGTGTCTTCCCCAAATAAAAACTTATTGAATTTAGACACAAAATCATAATATACCTCATAGAAATGATGGCTGACTCTCTGCCTCCATAGAGCTTGGTACCACATGGTCACAAGATCCACCTTTATTTTCACTCTCTGGGCAATGTTTAAACCCTCAAAAGTATGACAATATGTGATAGAAAATATCAAATATGATGACATATAAATCTTTTTATCAATATTGAAATTAGTCAACTATGTAGTGATTTCATTTGAAATAATCTTTACCCAGTCAAAGATAGTGTTTTCATGAACCACAAAATGAAGTATATACAATTCCAGTCGAGGAATGATTTCTATAGATTCATGTCCAACAATTCGAGTAAACAACCAAAAAAATTATTTATAAGGATGTTTTAAATAACTTACTTGAATTCTGGATATATATTCAGGCATTGATGCAGGGTCATGCAAATAATATGGAAGAATCTATATTCTGTTGTTCTTTCTTTTTAGTAAATTTCTAGCTTCCTCCCCTTTCTAAACCAAGTTCGGCTCTAGAAATTTCAACATCTCTCTAAATATTAAAGGTGCCAATGAAATAGGAGAACTACTCTGCAACGCAATGACCCTTATGTTTTGAATAAACTTGTCGATGCACCACGTGAAAATATCCCCGAACTCAGAGAATTCTGGAATGCGTCCCGCGAGAACTATTCCTGAGGTCCACACCTTGTTGTTTTATTTACCCAACAAATTTCAATCATACTAGTAGGAGCGGGACCAATGATAATTATGGTCTTCTTTAGAAAAGAGGTTCAAAGTATCCCCACAAAATGATTTTTTTCTCATGACTGTCTTCGCGGAGCTAGTCATCTTTTCTTGACGGACTTATACATGGGTAAATGGAAAATAACACAAGTCCGAAGGTCCATGAGTCTGAAAGTACATGAACATAATGAAAATGACTAAGTATGGTAGTCTTATCAAAACCAATAAATGGAAGAAGGGAAAAAATAAATGAGGAGAGGGAAAGTATAGAAAGGAAAAAGAAGAGGTAAGAAAAGAAACAAGAAAAATGGAAAAAGGGGGGAAGCAAAAAATATTTTCAATAGGTACCTTCGGAATCATTTTCATCATTGGTGATTTCCCTCACACTTGTTAAGGGTATACACTAATGACTATTAATCAAGTGGTTTCTACCATGTTCGACATCAAGTCATCTCTTCACATGGATAGATTCGTACTTTTTCGGGATCAGGATGAAGTCCCTAGGTTGGACGCTCACTCTATTATTTTCTTTACCCAAGATGTGATGTATATTATCTGAGTATTTTGGGGATTCTAGTACAATCACCCTACTAGCAACCCCAGTGATATATGCTTTCACATAGATCCACTTTGTATTGGTTCATGGCTATGTTGGTGATATATCATAGATCCATTGTGTATTTTTTGTGGCTACGACCTGATTGAGTCATGGAGGTATGGATCCACATTATATTGTTGGTGGCCATATCCTTAGTCAATATTTTCATGGATCCCTAGTGTATTGGTCGATGACCATGATTTGATTTGTTTTGTATTCCAAGCATAGGTATGTCTTCCTCGGGAATGATACATATATATTGTTTGAAGGTTGTTTGCAGGTTATTCCAGGTTCTCCTACTCTAGCACCCTTGCGTCGATATTTTTGTAAAGTCTTTCGGACATCAATTTCACTTTTGACCTCTCACTTTAGGGGGAATATATTACACACCAAAATGTCACACTTAAGTGTCACACCTATTTACACCTACATGTCACAAGTGTCGTAAAGTGTCGTCTTCACCTTAGTAAGTGTCACATGTACTTTTACAAGTGTGGTAAAGTGTCATATGCACCTTACTAAATGTGTAACGACCCTAAACGTTACGACAACATGCATTGCAACAAGTGCAATTTTTTTTTCTTTTAAACAAGAAGGTAGCAACGACAACCAGTCAATCAACGCAACTCGACGACGAAAACAATGCACACAAATCAGGAAACAAACAACATAACAACCTAGCATACTAGCACATCATGCAGCTGGATGCAACATACACAAATCAATCAGACTAAAATAAAAATGACTACCCACTCATCCTACCCTGCAAGGTTAGGACCTCCAGGACACATAAGCAACGCTCAAGCCCAGGTTCCCATCGATTTTGACCATTTAAGGTGTCAAGGATGGCGACTGTTATGAGGAACAAGGAGGTGTCTACATCCCACCTAACACAAGAAAGACAATGCCTACTAAGCTAAAATACAACATCAATCAACCAAACACATCAAAACCAACTGACACAGGTAACATGAACCTTCAATGCGAGTGAAAATTTGAAATCAATGGATCAACATTTGCATGATGCACCACCAGACAATCCAAACATTTAGAAATTACTTCAATCAACCTTTAATTTAAAAGCATGCAAGATATCTGACATACACAATCTATCTAACACTAATCAACTTGAGGCACAATTCTAGTTAAATTCTAGGCACGCCATTTAATCGATCATTCATTAAAATAAAATATGATTCGTAAGAAGGGATGTACCTTCCGGGGGATTTCAGGTAATCATGCAAACATCATGTCATTGTAAACAACAACTATGATTATTCATCTAGGCAGTTAAATAAATAAATGACTAAAACCACAACTTGCAATAAATCCTTCCAACTTATGCAATCATAGAGTTTATGCTCCATTACAAACTTTTCATCTAACACCTACCTAACTAACATAAAACAAAACTTTCCCCATTCTTCCTAATTTACAATTATTTCATCATTATGAAGAATGAACATCAATTATATTAAAATCATTAAATATAAATCTAAAAAACTATCATTTAACATAAGGCATTGTTCCCTACTTTCCTATAGTTACAACCCCTTAGAATCAAACAAAGGAGTGAACATATTTTATAATTGAATAAATAAATTAAAATAAAGGAGCAAGCATATTTTATAATAAAATAAATTAATATTATTCCATTATTCTAAACAGTAAACCAAATAACATTTAACATTATTCTTAATTATAACCCACAATTCAATTATTGAAAATATCAGTCCTAAATAATTTGTTTTCAACCATCCTAAATAATTTCGACTGGTTTATACATCCACACTCAACCCTGATAGCATATCTTAGGCTCCACACTAGAAACTAGTGTTCATATCGTGGCCTAAGAAAGGTTGCAACCTGGATCATACAATGCGAAAGTTATGGACAACATTAACCATGAAGCTGGGAAAAATAAAAATTACAAGGCCAACTGTCAACAATTCAATTTCTCCCCACACAGATACCGCTACTGCCATGCTCAGAAATGGCAGAGCATAAAATCAGGAAACCACCACTTGGACATCTAAATTTGTACATGCATTTATGTTGTACCACGCTCTATGTGCACAAGGCAGGTACGATGGCTGAGAGTTGTTAGAGACCAAATAAAACTGCCGCATGTCATTCACAGCCCTGGACAGAAGACTCCAATAAAAAAGAAATGGAATAGGGATAGGCAATTCAGATGCCTGGAGTACAATTGTTTCTAATAACTACAACCCCTACAACATCAATGCATTAAAATGATTTCTTACCTGAAGGTTTGAAAGGAGACATACTTATTTATACTCCCTTCTTATTTAATACACACTAATGAACAACAAGACCGTTATCTCTCTCATGGCCCAGACGCATGGAACCCACGGGTTCCAAGCTGGGTACCTGTTCCTCTCATCTGGTTTAAACAATTTCAATGAATCCTCAGCAAATCCGTGCTTGGCGTAAGCTTGTTCCAAATTCCCTAGTTCAATGCATGCTGGAAGAATGCAGGCAAGGTGAAACAACTATAAGTCTTCTCAGAGATCCCACGCCTGGCATGAGTTGTGATCATCACTGTCCACGAACAACGTCTAGCTGAGGAATTTTTCAAAATGCTACAAGCATATTCGAAGCTACCACACTTGGCATACATATGGATAAGTACGTTTTCAAGGGAGTTGTGTGGTTAGCTACCTTCAAATTACATGAAGGATATAGTGTTGTTGTCGTACTACTTCGTCAATGCAACGTGCTTCTTTCTGTTGCAAATTCCACTCACAAAGGGTAAGGATTCACTTGAAGGGATTATCAATTTATTAATCACAATATCATAATCAATCATTTTTTTATGTGTGTGTCTTAATTTCTAAAAACATTTAATGCATTATCTTCCATCATCATCAAGTTGTAAACACTCCTATCCTGGATAAATGAGTTGTGATAGGAATGATTCCCATGCCTGCTAAACGGGAAAGTTATACCCATCAAAATATCCCATTAACATTTTGAAGGCCACTAATCATTTGAATATATACATAACATGTTAATATGAAATGAAATACACTCGCAAATAAAGGAAACACAATAATCACATAGTAATAAAAAACACAACAGTAAAAACACAGTCATACGAAAAAACATGGTAAAAAAAACACAGTTGTGATTCGCAGAGGAGATCTCGAAATTTCTCACGAGTCATAAAGAAAATTCTGGCTCGGGGTTGGGTGGAGTGAATAAGCAGTGGGTGGAAGAAAATGACGCATTGGACAGCCTTGAAGCACCTCCAAAAGAAAAACAAATTTACAAGTTATTAAACTAATAGGTACAAAAAATACCTTCAATTAACTAAACTATGGAACTATTGTTGCGCTACATACTTTGAAGAACACATCCTCATATTAACAATTTCAACAAGTCTATTGCGCAGAAACAAAATTTAGTTACCTTTTTACAATTTCACATAGGCGCACTATCACCCAGATAAATATTCATATGCATAAACTAAACAAGTCTTTTTCTTTTAACACCATCTACGCATGCATTATTTCGACATTAGAGAAATTCATAAACAAGAAATTTAACTACTATTCAATACAAATTATACAAATGCGTACTGTAGCCAAATGCGAAGAACCGAAAGTGACTGTCCCTCATTCATGCTTCGTCCAACTCCGACTTGCCGACCAATGAGACCTCACTGGTACCTCCCAGCAAATGCTAGCGGTACTCTTCTTCCCCCTGAGCCCCCTGGGCTGCAAAGGGGCCACACACACCATACCAAAGAATTCTATCTCCCAACTCACCTCGCAAGGTTGAGCTACCACTCATTACTTGAGCTGGGTATCCCAACTCCCATAAGAGAAATTCAGTCAAGATAAAATTTCGGCAGCGTAACTTTACACAAACCAGACATGATCCGTAATCCTCCTCCACCATCCTTTTTATAGAGTTTTCAAGTGATTAGTTTCCCAAACCCTCATTAGATTCCTTTTTCATTTAATTAATTAGGAAAAACCTCCCCCGTACACATGTCGCCCGATCCCCTAGTTGCACCAAAAAATCAATTTATTAATTAATTAAATTTTCCTATTTCCCTCACCCACCTAAAAGCATTCCTAAAAATTCTCTTCAATGTCCCATTATTCCCTTACAATTCTTAAATGACTTACGCCTTACTTAATTCTTAGTTGAGTTCATAAGTAGAAAGTTTCAAAGGCTAGATTCCTTACTAAGTTAGACATTCCCCTTTTTCTTTAAGTTTCCCTTTTTCTTTAAGTTTCCCCCTTTTTAACTAAGTTCAAAATTAACAAGTTTAGACAAACAACCATTTACCCCTTTTTAATAATTAAACCTTCATTAAAAATTTTACTTTAATTAATAAATCTTGAATCTTCTTTACCCCTTCTTGTTATATGTCTAATTAGTTTTTTTTTTTTGGTCAGAGGTTCTACTTAGACCTAGGTTTTAAATTCACTAGGCTTGGCAACAGTTCTGAAGGGAAAATTTGTTATTAAACTTTACTTATCACATCATTCATTTTAAGGTCGACCAGGTCCTAAGGAGGCATAGTTTTCTAAGCACTAGGTTTATTAACTTACCATAGTTAAAATCACGACGTTCCCTTCAGGACACACTACGTACTCCAAGGGTGCCACTCGCCTCTTTCCATTTTATTTGCGTGACGTGCCCTTCAAGACACACTACATGCTCCAAGGGTGCCACTCGCCTCTTGAATGAATTTGGTAGATGTCAAACCCCTCGAGTCATTACTCTGTCATGTGATCTTGTGGGAGACTAAGGGCCTTTAAGGAATAAGGGTCTTGAATTATTGTGTGCCCTTTAGAATCATCATAAGCGATTGTCACAATCTTCCATCACGACATCGTGGGTCTTATCGAACTAGGTAATCGTTAACCTACAGTTCGAGCCATAGCAGGAGCGCTAGTAGGCTGTGGCAGGGTTTCTTCCACACCTCTCCCTCGATGTCTCTGGTTGTCGTGCATGACCCCTTTACTCCAAATGTGAGTTCATTTGACAAGCTATCGTTATCTTGCATCCATCAACGCAATATGTTAGTGATAACAATCATCATAATATATAATCATATGTACATATGTCACATCAACAACATTCAAACCCTAACATTCCACTCCCTGAATCGATCCGAATTCCAAGGAGTTTCATCGATGCTTCGGCATCCTCTAACATCCAGAGTCATGCACACTCAGGACAACCCAGTCAATAAAACTTGTCGATGTAAATACAACAAAAATAACATATCATCAAATCCACAATATCTCATAATCATAATCAAAACCGCCAATAGTATAATGACCCGGATCACTTGCATGCAAGTTCCCTCAAAAATAAGTTCGCTCAGTGCGCGCAAGAGCGAGATGTTACAAAGTGTCGTATGTACTTTTACAAGTGTTGTATCCACATTATTAAGTGTTGCATGCACTTTAATAAGTGTCGCAACACCTTTCCACCATGAAAGAACATTTGTCACAATCCCTAGCCACTATGGAGGAGAAAATTGATCATATGAAGGTGAAAATACTATGTGCACATATATTATTCATTATTATTAAAAAAAGGAAATTAATTTAGTGTGAGAATCCACCTCACATTTAGTTTCCTAATCTCAAGGAGAAGTTGAAAATCTCATGGATGGTTGAGATATTTTCTCAAACTGAAATCCTAATTTGATGGATCTTGAGAGATATTTCCTCCTTAAAATCCTTGAGAGATATTTTCTCCCTAAAATCCTTGAGAGATATTTTCTCTCTAAAAATATTGGAGATCCTAATTTTGTGGATCTAGTGAGTGATTTTCTCCATGGTGGTTAAGCCTCCAAATCCTATATAATGAGGGAATTCCAAGGTGAGAGGGGGAAAGAAATCCATTGAAGCATCATCATTTTGATATAAATACATTCATGCAATTGATGGATTGGAGAGCTTGGAGAATATTACTGCAACATCAAAGATGATTTGTAAGTGCCTTCTTTATTGGATTTCCATTAACATGAACTTGGCATATTTCTTTCACTATGTTGTTCATGATAGTTTCTATGCTTAATTTAAATAGGGTATAGATATATTTAGTTCTTACCTAACAAGATCTAGTAGATGTAGAAAGGTTTGGTTGCCTCTTTTTTTGTAAGTCTCTTTGATCGCTGAAGGAATTGGAGTAACGAGGAAAAGGATGGAGCAGCGAGGAAAAACCTTGGGAAACAAGTGAGCCTCCCTTATTCTATCTATATGTTAATGAACTAGATCTAAAAGGAAAGTAGTAACCACTTTCTTTCTTCTATATTTGGACCAAGGAAGGGGTCTTCATCCAAAGGGGAGTTCAACCTGTCCGTAGGGTGAAATTTCTCACAACAATTGGCATGGTACTGCTTTCATGCATTCATCTGGTATTTTATTCTGAAATTCATGATCATTGATTTGTTTCAATATGTTTAAGATTAATGAGTATTACTTATTGTTTTCACTATTGTTAATCCATCGAGTATATTCATTATGAAAATATTTTTATAATAGAGTTAATGAATCATGCAAAATCAATACTGTAGTTGGAATAGTTTACTTTAAAAAAATTATTTGAAAATTGTCCTACTACAAAGTTTTCTAATTATTGTTTAAATGTGATGAACTATTTCCCTTTTTAGACAGACATCATTTGTTAGTCATATTTTAATTAATTAAGCTCATGGGATATAATAGTTTAGGATTAGAATAGAAATAGATTAGTTTGTTTATTTTCTGCAAATAGGATTTAGCAGAGCTTCAAGTTAAGTCTACTTTATAGGATGAAATCCCCTAAGTGGAAACTGGGACCACATACCGATGATGATCGCCATCCAAAAGGAGTATAGGTCTAGTTGGGGCATTGATAGAGAGGTTTCTCCATGTTGATTTCCAATAATTTTTCGAGGCATCAACACTACCACCACAATATCACCATTATGTACTAAATTTTCCTAGGGTTTTCACAGTGGAAAGAGGTGTCCTGGGGCATATCCTCTTGAAGGAGACATTGGAATGTACTAGGGGGACCTTAAACATTTTTTTAATAAGAGGTATTTTTTTTTTCAAATCTATACATGAATACCCAGAAATAATAGTTTACTAGCAACATACATTGCTTAGAAGCACCAAAAGCCTGGCCTTTAGGTGAAATAAATGATGTGTGTAAATTTTAGGTTCTATTTTTCAGGACTTTTCAGTGAGCATCTCTTTGTCAAAATGCATATTCCAAAATATCCATTGTTATTGTATTTAGGGAAACAAATGAAAATCCCGAAAGGTCTTACATTAGCATAGCTTCTTCCATTAAAGGATAAGTAATATTTATTCAATTCAAATGCATTATTTATCATCTCATTATTGTTTTTCTTTTTCAACTTTCCATCATATTGATAAATTTGAATCAATTCATAGAGTGAAAACAAGCCTTTTATAAACTAATAAATATTCATTAATGGTTAAGTAGAAATTCTAGGGCACTACATAAGTTCTTTGTTTATCTACATAAAAATTCAAAATAATTGTAAATAGTTGTACACTTTTTGTTTAAATTAATATGCATGATTGGGCATGGGGAATTGAGAGTGATGCGGGGGAGGGGCCACATGAGCTTCCACCTTTACATGGTTTGCCCCACTTAGTAGAGAATAAATTGTTCTTGAAACCAAGAGGAGTTCATTAAGGTATTCCTATTATCCATTTAATGATACTGTTTTTAGAGATTATTGAATGTAATCTAATGTGGAATTTTATGTTCTCCCTTAACATTCATGTTTTCCAACATTCAATGTGCAGAAAGGCCTATTCATAGGACTTGGTGATGTAGAAATCTTGCTCGAGTTAGTGATTGATTCAATGAACATTGACAACAATATTGATAAATCAGATGGCACGAAAAAAGTGAGTTCCAATTTTAAAGTTTATTGTACTAAGTTTGATTCTTTTCTTATTTGTATGAACTAATTGAAAATAATTGTAAATCATTATGGATGCCTTGACATAATTCCCTAGCAACGAATCATCTCAGGAACCACAATACCTACATAAAACTCAAAAATAATTAATTCCCTTTTGTTGCAAACTGACCATTGACCTTTTATGAATAACCTATGTCACTCATATTATGCATTGGTATGGAGATGCAGAAGAAGCTATAAAGCATGGTTTGGATGCAATGAGTGCCTAGTTTCTTGACGAAAAGAAAAGAGACTATGGGGAGCTGTTGGAGAAAGTATTGGAGGAGAAATCTACATACCTCAGCACGATGTAGCAAAAGGAAAGAATACACTCTCTACCTGATGGACTTGTGTTATTGTTGGCACAGGGGCAGAGCCGGGGTTCAATGCTTCAACAATGCACCAAAACAACAATAACTACTAGCCCTTTCGGTAACACCTGTGAAGCATATGAAGTCTCACCCGAGGTAGAGGTGGGGTGGTTGTAGGACTCAAGTGTCTACAACCTAGCTGGGACACAAATCTGTGATCACAATACTTAAAAAAACACTTAGCAGTTAACATTTGTTAATATTTAACTCTTATCCACTTCGCACAAGAACTCCCTAATTATGAAACAACACAGTATTCAACAAGATATAACACATCCAAGCACTTAGCATATAGAAATAGATCAGATCTAGAATTCATTCGCATTACTAAGTACTAACCTACTATATCATATGCATCTAACATATATTGCTACACTAAGTATAACTCACATAGCTACCATAATGCACAAAGCAACCACAACACAGGATATACGTGGTTCACCCCAGCGTGGGGCTACATCCACCAACTCTTCTTCTATTTATTATCTTCATTCAATGTATAGATCCACAAGACCCACTCTGCATAGGACAGGATATCTACGCGCACCTCACCAGATCCTCCTTCCCCAAGTTAGGTCACAACACAAAGCCTTCTTACACAGTCTACACACCAACTTCTTACAATCACTTGCACTTAGATCTGCAAGTCTTAACATATATCGTGCACAAAGCCTCTAGCTTTGTACTAAGCCACAAACATTCACTACTAATTCTTTCTTACATCGCCTATATATATATTTATACATTACAAATGGGGCCTAAACATGGGTAAACCCATGGGCCGACATCCCATACCCGTTACATAAAACCCTAAACCCAAAAATCCCTAAAACGGGGGAGAGATCTCATGATATCTGCTTCACCTTGCGCTCTGCCTTCAACCATCCTGTCGAAGTCCCAAAAATGATCAAACATGACCAAGGTTCTCCAAAACTTGGTAAGCCCCCAACACTCACCTGTGACTCATCCCGAGTCACTCTAATCTGGGTAACTCTGCCTCACGGGCCTCGATCTTGGCTCGAGCTGCCTCGAGTTGTTGCTTTGCTAAAGCCTCCTTCTCGACGAACTCTTGAATAACATTCTTGGTCACAGGTCCTTCTAAGTGTTGTTCTACTGTGGTGACCACTTGTTCCAGTTATTCACCTCATCCTTCAATTTCCTCAAAAAGTGTACAAGCTTCATCCTGCACTGGATGGAGCTTCTAAGTCACTTTCATGACTTTAATCCGGATGGCATGGACCTGTTACTGAACCATGCACTGTTCTTGGGACCTTTTCATCCTCTCGACCATAGATAATGGCTTCAACTGTGCTTGCACTGTTACTACCTATTGCTTTGCCTCATGGAGCTGTGACTCCAGTTTCCTTAGTTCAAGGTCCTCTGCAAGGTTCTCGTAATTTTGTGCACTTCGACTGCTGAATTGATTTCATTCTAAGGCCAATGCCTTGATTCTATGGACTACACTCTCGGCAGTTTCTTCCCTTTGGTCTCGCACTTCCTGCGGAGTGCTTGGCACAACTTGTAATTCTAGTTCTGCTATTCTTTGTTGGAGTTGTTGAATGGCTTCACCAAGCTTCCACACCTGCATCTCAGTGGATTCTTCTTCCCTCTATTCTGATCTCATCACAGAGTGAAGTGCTATAATGACTGCTTCTTTAACTCCAATCTGATCTGTAAGCAACTGTTCTTTCTCCTTCTGGATCTGCGCTCTATCCTCTGCAAACTTTGCCCGGAGGTCATCTTTTTCTTGTTGGGAAACCCGACGTTTCTCTATGGCTTCCTATTTTACTTGCTTCAGGGCCTCTATGGCCTATTATTTTTCCTCCTGGACATGAAGAAGGCGAGATTCTGTTGAGTCTGCTAATCTGCGTAGCTGGGCAGGCTCATCTCCCAACTCTACTCCTTATGGTGGTGGTGGTGTAGTAGACACTTCACGGCTCGACTAGAGAGCCTGTTGTACTCATTTAAGCTCTGCATCGATCCTGTCAAAAATCGTATCCTGTTTGGCTTCGCTTCACTGTAATATACCCTCTGAGGTGTCTGACACAACAACAATGATAAGGTCAATTGCATCCACTGTTAGCACAGTCTGAAATGATGGTTTATTGGCTTTTGACTTCTTTCACGATGTAGGTTTCTTAGGGGAAACCTTTCTTTTCTTGGATGTCTCAAATTCATCAAGGGGGTCCCTAGGTGGTGTTACTTCACCCTGCTTCAGTTTTTCTTCTTTCCCATCTTTCTCTTCCTTGTCTACTTCGTCACCTCCTCCCCCTCTAGGTGAATATGAAGCAGTTTCTTTTGATGCGTTTTTCATCTTATGTACCTCTTCCTTATTTTTCCTTCTTCTACTATTGGGTGCATAATATTCTTCATGATTGACCACACGATTGTCGATGAGGTCAGGATCAGATAGTTCTTCCTGGTTGACTGGTATAAGGAACTCTGCAGGCCATTCCTTAGTTATTTCTTCCATGTCCTCCTTAGTGAGCTTATAGTAGGATTGAAGCTCTTCTTTATGTCCATCTCCACGCAGTGATATAGATAAAATGTCTATCTGCATGAAACTTCACAAATGGCCTGAACCTGTGCAGGGTGTTCGATGTCATACGAGGGAAAGACTCAATAGCCCTCTTTAACTGCCAGTAATAGGTGTGGAACACCACATTTGACTACCATTTCTTATCCATGTCACTTGAGTACTAGATCGTAGTGAACTTCGCAGCTAGGGGTTCAGATGGCTCAATCTCAGGGAAGGTCGCTCCTTCCAACATCTCCCAAGTAATGAAGGCAATGAGGATCAGTAGCCAACTGAAATGGAACTCATAGCCCTGATCTTGAGATTTGCTGCAGTCTTGATCTAATTGGTTGATGAGGTAGCTCACCCATTTCATTTGTATTCCTTCAATGCATTTTCCCGTGAGGTCAACAACGAACCCCGTGACCTGCGTGGGTCTGTTCTTCCTTACTAGCTTACCAGTGATCAAATAGAAGGCTAGGCACACTACACCATTCTGGATGGAAGCTAACTTGTATCCTCACTTCCCCTTCTCCACATCGTCATAGGTGTCTTTGATTCTCTACACTAGGGCGCGATCTGCAGCCTTCCCTACATAAAATTCTTGTGGGTCTAGTCCTTGCATGCTTAATCCGATGATATGATGGATCAACACTAGATCTATGGTGATGTGTCTGTCTAGCCACAATTAACCGCCATGGAAACAAGAAAAAATAAGTTTAACACACGTGTTAACCTCCTGATGCCTTCCAAAGTGGGGTATCTTCATTATGTTCAGGATGGTGGACCTCGTGATATCCATGGTCCATGACTGGGGGATGATCTTTGACTCCATCCCCTTTTTCTTGGTCAACTACTTATGTGGGGTGAGCATTCCATAGTTCTTGCAATTTCCCAAGTTGAAGTCACTAATCTTCAACGTCATAATCTATCCCAACTGCATTCCAATTGCGCGTATCCCCCTCGGGAGGTACGAAGTGATCAAGGTGTAGTCGAAGTCCCTCAAGACACTATCATGACTAACCACACCAGCCATAGGTGGGGTATAGTCGAGCAGGATAGATTGGATGAGCTTCACATTCGCCAAGTCATCACGATGCTTGCTATGTTTCTTAGCAGTGGGTCGGCTAGATCGACACTACGCAGTCGATGGGGATGCTTCCAATCCTTGTGTCGATGAAGCTTGTATTCCTGCAGACATCACCTTTTCAGCCATGAGGTCTATTAGGATCTCTTTGACAGACTTTTCTATTGCACTAATGTCGTCCGACATGCACACTCAAGGTCAAATATCTCAGGTCAATGAGCAAACACTCAATGTAACAGAATGAGCAACGAGCTCTCAATAGGCACTGCACGAAAGCAACTAGTTCTCTGTGGACTCGGATAATTGGCAAAAGTGTTCTTGGTACAACGCTTGATGGGATAGATAAACAACGTCGTAATGGACTCTTCCAACGGGAAGGAACACCTCAATCAATGAAATTCCATCTGTTATGGTGTGGTCCCAATGGTCCAATGGCGAACGTTCCGGCAATAACTATGTTTCTAGCCATTCTGGGCCATCATTCTAACGGTCGGGATGCCTCCAACGGTCATATCGCTTCGTCGTGGAGAAGTGCCAATCTACGTCGTTCTGATATCCTGGTGAATTTCTAGTTCTACAAACCTTCCTTCTGTGAATTCCTCTCTGGATGTTAGGGACCTAACCCCTCACATAGGTAGAACAATGTGTTCTGATGTAATAAAGGTCAATATTAATAAGGCCTTGCAATAAAGTAGAATAAGTTGAATGTAAGATGACCTAATAAAAGATTCTGCTTCTAGAAGGATATTCCTCTATATGGTTCTATTGATAGACATATTTAGTATAAATACGAGTTGAGGGTATGAGAACACTAGCTTGGATATTATTGTAATAGAGCTCTACTCGACTGGAGGTTTCCCCCTCGAAGAGGCACATGAACATTTCTCTCAGAATCAAAGTGCTCTTTCTGGTGTTATTTTGATATCATTTCCATGTTATTGTGGTGATTGTTCTGGTTATATTATTGTTTATCTTCCATTTCTAGCATTTTATTTCTGTTCTGCATACTTTTTATATCTGGTATATTACAAGTGGTATCAGAGGACTTTCCTCGGTACAAATTGTGGGTTAAATTTTTTTTAGGGTAGAGACATATTCTGATGTCTTTAAGCCATGAAGATCTATTGTTACGCACATAAACCCACAGTTGAGGGATTTATACACACAGGAAATACAAGTGGTACTTAAGCGCACATCTTTTGGCCACCCTTGTAACCGTTGTTGGTACCCCTTCGAGTGGTAGCACATCAGAAAACACATGTGTATGGATCGGCCTAGATTTCTTGAAGCCCTCTTTAGATAAACTGATCGGTCACTTGACTACTATAGTGCCACCGAGAACAACACTCGGGAAGATACTCTCTAGTACCTGGGTAGTTGGGTAGTATGGCTAAGGGCATGGTCTAGCCTCCTTAGTTAGTGCCCTGAGATATTGGGCCAAGTACTACTGTTGGACCCCACACATATATCAAAGAGCTATAACATAAGGAAAACCCTTGTCTGTAGAACCCTTGATTACCTAACCCTTGGGGATGGAAACAAAAAAATTAAAACAAACAAGATCTATTGCCGTCCAACTGTGTTCGAGTTGCCAAATCACTACATATTTCTTTCTGGTTAAGCATTTGGGCATTTCATCACTGCAATATTCTTCATACCGAAGTATAACTCTGCAGGTGTAAAAAAAAAGTCTAGAAATTTTTACACCATTATTTGAGACCTATTCCATTGGATTTATCTCTTCGCCCTTATCACATTCATACATATCATTTTTCAGCAAATTTTTTTAGCCCACCCACCCTGTTTCGATTCCCTCATCATCATGGCCCATACCCATATCCAAGACTTGGAAGATCACTTCAATACCTTGCAATCTAATTTCACAAAGACTCAACAAGAAGTGAACTCAAACAATGGTGTAAATTTTTTTTCAGATAAAGGGTTATCACATTCATAGTCCTCCATTGTCGCCTCAATCGAGGAACTCAAACAAGGCATGACTACCCAGCTTGAATTTGTATCAAGGTGCAAACAAGACATGACATGATCTGCACCAAGCTGCATATCCCTGCAGATAACCCTTTATCTAACCCACCTCCACATACCGAAGTTGAAACTTCCTCTCATTCCCATAATTTTCAGCCCCATCACTTTTAGCATGACCTACGCCTTTCACAAGTGGATGTGACCAAATTTGATGGCTCAGATCCCATTGGTTGGGTAACCTAAATGGAACATTATTTCTCTTTATACAACATTACAGATGACTTGGCCAAACTCTGGTATGGTGTTCTCCATCTAGATCAAGAATGTTGGCAATGGTGGCAATGGAGAAAAACTTCTCGTCAAGGGTATATTGCTTAGACACACTTTGTGGAAAATCTTTATGAATGCTTTGACACTGACACCAACCATTTAGGCCATTTGAAAAAGTTGAAACAATCAGGAACAGTGGAAGACTTTATAGCTTCTTTTGAGCGCCTGGATTTTTGGACAGAAGGCATGTCTGATGCCTTTTTCTGAGAATGTTTTATCCTTCGCCTCAAGGATGATATTCATGCCCATGTCCTCATGGATTAGCCTCAGAGTTGGGTGGAGGCTACTAAAAGAGCTAAAGAAGCACAACCGGTTGTATCTTCTCAAAACCGGAAACCATCCTTTATTCCTCGCACTAAACCAGTAAATCCCACTACTCCCTCTGCTCCACTAAAGATCCAAAATTTGACCAGGGTTGAAATGGTTGAATGCCAACTCAAAGGCCTTTGTTATAATTGTGATGACAAATATTTTCTGGGCCACAAGTGCAAGGAAAAAAATCTTTTTATGGCCATGTCGGAGAATATTTCGGAAGAGGATGTTGAAACTCCCCTTATGTCTGAGTCACCTGAAACCACTGACATAACCCCCCCCCCCCCCCCTCAGACCCTCCCAAAGTAGAACCGATCATTTCCCTAAATTCTCTCACTGGCTTCTCTGTTCCCAAACCCTCAAGCTAATTGGTTACATCAAACATAGGAAGTTCCTCATTCTTGTTGATAGTGGAAGCACCCATAATTTTATTCATCGCCACATTGCCCAAAAAACTCAGTTCTATATCCATGCAGTCAATAATTTACAAATCATTATTGCCAATGGTAGCTCCATGAAATGCGGAGGGCGTTGTGAAAATGTGTGTCTCCAAATTGGTGACTACCACCTAAAATCTCATATGTTTTCTATTGACATGGGTGGTTATGAAATTGTGTTAGGTACAAACTGGCTAAGGACTTTGGGTCCCATTCTCATGTATTTTAAGGAATTAACCATGCAATTCGACCAGGAGAGCCAAAAATATAAGTTCCAAGGCATCACCGCCAGTTCACCTGAGATCATTAGTTCCCATCGCATGGAAAATCTACTAAAAAAAGGTCATTCTGGCATTATTTCCCAACTCCATGCCATACAGGAAACTGAGACACCCTTTGTGCCACAAGACCTCTAATCCATCCTCTCTAAACATCAGTTGGCATTTTCCACTCCCCAGGGACTCCCGCCTTCCTGTGGTGTTCATGATCATTCCATTCCCCTTATACCAGGAATCCTTCCTCCCAATATCCGTCCCTATCGTCACCCCTTTTCCCAAAAAAATGAAATTGAGAAAATGGTTCAAGAACTTCTTAATGCAGACGTTATCCACCCTAGTAAGAGCCCCTACTCTTCTCCCCTAGTCATGGTCCTGAAGAAATAAGTTTCTTGGCACATGTGTCCTGACTTCTACGCCCTCAACAAACTCACCATTAAAGACAAATTTCCCATTCCTGTCATTGATGACCTCTTGGATGAATTAAGTGGCACCTAGTTCTTTACTAAAATTGATCTTTGTTCTGGCTACCACCAGATCTGTATGAAAGAGGCAGACATTCCTAAGACTTCCTTTAGAACTCATGAGGGCCACTATGAGTTTTTGGCCATGCCCTTTGGCTTGTGTAATGCCCTCTCCACCTTCCAAAGCCTCATGAATCATGTCTTTCTCCCTTTTCTCCATCATTTTGTCTTATTTTTCTTTGATGATATCCTCATCTATAGAAAAACCTAGACAGACCATCTTGCTCATTTGGACCGCGTTCTCCATCTACTCTCTTAGCACCAACTTTTCCTGAAACAATCTAAATGTTATTTTGGTGCCTTAGAAGTTGAGTACTTGGGTCATCTTGTTGGCAAGAACGACGTCAGGGTGGATCCTAAAAATATTGAAGCTATGCAAGACTGGCCTCACCCAAAGACTCTCAAAATCTTGTGTGTAATTCTGGGCTTAACAGGTTATTATCGCAAGTTTGTTAAGAATTATGGTAAGATTTCGGCACCTCTCACTGCACTCCTTAAAAATAATTCTTTCACTTGGAATCCAACATCTACTCAGGCTTTTCAAACCTTGAAGATGGCCATGTGCACCACACGAGTCTTGGCCCTTCCTGATTTCAAAAAGACCTTTGTCCTAGAATGTGATGCTTCAAGGAAAGCTATTGGTGTTGTCCTTATGCAAGAGGGTTAGCCTTTGGCATTTACCATCAAACAACTTTCTGAACGAAATTTGGGAAATCAATATATGAAAAGGAAATGTTGTCTATTTTGCATGTCGTTGAATTATGGCGCCCTTATATATTTGGGCAACACTTACAAATTAATATAGATCATCAAAGCCTCAAGTATTTTCTGGAACAATGCATTTCCTCCCCAGAGAAACAAAAATGGGTGACTAAGCTCTTTGGATATGATTATGAGATCATTTACAATAAAGGAAAAGACAATGTGGTTGCGGATGCACTTTCCTGAAAATATGAAGATGAAGGCTCCCTTTTTTCTCTCTCCTTAATTATACCAGATTGGCTCCAAGTTGTTCACCAGGAATGGCTACATGATCCCAAAAGTTCACATCTGATACAAAAATTTCAGTCCAATTCTCTAGTTTCCCTAGGGTACTCTTGGCTCCATGTTGAGCTTCAATACAAAGTCCGTTTAAGTAAACAGTCAAAACTTAAATCCACAATGCTTTATGAGCTTCATGATACACCCACAAGTGGGCACTCTGGGTTTCCAAAACCTATGAAAGGGTCAAACATTTTTTTTTCTGGGATGGTATGAAACAAGACATTCGTAATTTTGTGGTCGAATGTGATGTGTGTCAACACAACAAGGGAGAAATAGTCAAATCTCCTGGAACACTACAATCGCTTCCAATTCCACCTGCTATTTGGAGGGATATCTCTATGGATTTTATTACAGGCTTACCTAAATCGGGCAATAAATCAGTCATCATGGTGGTATTTGATCGCCTTTCCAAGTATGCTCATTTATGTGCTCTTCAACACCCATTTACAACATCCACAGTGGTTCATCTTTTCGTGGATTAGGTCTTCAAGCTTCATGTCATGCCGCATTCTATTGTTTTTTATCGCGACCCAACTTTCACCAACAATTTTTGGCAATAACTATTCAAGATACAAGGCACCCAATTGCATCTCAACATAGCTTATCATCCCTAGATGAATGGTCAAACTGAAGTTGTCAACAAGTGTTTGGAAACATATTTGAGGTGTTTTGCATCAAAAAAGAAAAATCAGTGGGATCAATGGTTACCCCTAGTTGAATGGTGGTACAACACTTCATGCCATACAGCTACCCGCATGACTCCTTCTGAGGCATTATATGGACAAAACCCACCGCCAGTTCTCTCATATTTACTAGGTGTATCCAAGGTCCAAGTGATTGACTAAATTCTTACAGTTCGAGAGGCTATTCTCCGTACCCTCAAAGAGAATTTGGTCATGGACAAGAATCACATGAAGCAACAAGCAGATTAAGGTCGCTCTGAACGTCATTTTGCAGAAGGGGATCAGGTGTTTCTTCAACTGCAACCTCAAAAGAAAACTTCCCTCAAGGCCGACCATTGTAAGAAGTTCGTGCCCAAATTTTATGGTCCTTATACAGTTCTCAAGTGTGTGGGACATGTGGCCTATCAGTTAGCTTTACCCAGTCATTCTAAGATACATCATGTTTTTCATGTTTCATGCTTAAAGAAGGTGATTGGAACTAGTTTCCAAACTCAAACCAACCTTCTTGAGTTGGACAAAGAAGGATCCATTTGGCTACAACCACAAGCAGCTTTGGACCATCGTGAGCATTGCCTGTGTCAGCGAACCATCAAGGAAGTGTTAGTCCAGTGAAAAGATACAACTCCAACAGATGCCACTTGGGAACCAACTACAATTCTGCAGCAATTTCCACATCTCAAGCCTTGAGGACAACGTTGTTTTTAAGGGGGAGGACATGTTAGGGACCTAACCCCTCACATAGGTAGAACAATCTATTCCTATGTAATAAAGTTCAATATTAATAAGGCCTTGCAATAAAGTAGAATAAGTCGAATATAAGAAGACCTAATAGAAGTTTTCGCTTCTAGAAGGATCTTCCTCTAGATGGTTCTATTGATAGACATATTTAGTATAAATAGGATTTGAGGGTATGAGAACCATAGCTTGGATATTGTTGTAATAGAGATCTTCTCGAATGGAGGTTTCCCCCTCAAAGAGGCCCGTGAACATTGCTCTCAGAATCAAAGTTCTCTTTATGGTATTATTTTGATATGATTTCCATGTTATTGTGGTGATTGTCCTGGTTATATTGTTGTTTATCTGTCATTTCTAGCATTTTATTTATGTTCTGCATACTTTTTATATCTGGTATATTACACTGGAACTTCCTGCAATTTTTCTAACTTTGATTTCTTCTTGTTAAGCTTTTTGGCTTTCTTTCCTGTGATTTGAGTCACTAGTTTCCTCTTTCCATTATTGTTCTTATCTCCTCTTGGCATAGTAAATTTTCACTATGAAGGGTCTTTCATAGGGTTCAAGGGTATACTTATTCTCTTTCTAGGGTAGGTGCTCTACTCTCCTGTATGGACAAGAGTTTCAAGTCTTCATGTGTTCTTTCAACTTCGACATCCATGTCTCTGGTCCTTAGTAGCTTCGACTTGTCCTCCTGTTCTTCCAACAAGTGTGTTATTCTCCTATCCATGAAATCTCTTAGTTCTTTATTTTTTTGTTCTAGAGATTCCTCTTCTTGTTTCCTTCATATTTGATATTTCTCAACCCAAGTTTTTCCTAGCAAAATAGAAAATGGGGTGTTGTTCTCAACAAACTTAACGGCCTCAAATTCTTGTTTTGTCAAAGTTCCATGAGAACTCATAGGTATCTGGGTAAGTCTTCCACATAAGGTTATCATCTTCCCTTTAAACAATATTATTCTTCCCAATTAAGGAACCATAGCAAGCTTTCCCAAAATTTCCCAAGTTATTTCTGTCATGATATTCACCTATGTTTCCTCATCTAGGACACATTCTATGTCAAAGTCTCCTATTCTTGTTTCTATGCACTCCTTCTCTTTTAAGACCTCTGATAAGTTGATGTCTCTATGATCATTCAGGGTTTCTTTCATATGCAATAATACAGTATCTGATTCTTTCTGGTTCTTGAGCATATTCTTAGTCTCTTGACCTTCCTCGTGGTCTTCTTGTCTCATGTTCATCTTTTCAACTTTAGCAATCATTCTAGGGAAATCTAAAACTTCATGTACAGTAGCCTTACAACAAAGGAAAATAGGACCTCGACCAGGGAATTCCTTAGCAAGATGTCTTGGTCTTCTACAATTATAACAAAGAGTCAATCCTCTCTTTCTCTTGAACGATCCCCAACCTTTCTTGTACTGTGCATTGGGATCACAGTGGTGGATCTGCAAAAAATTATTTCTAGGATCCTACATCCACTTGTTATTCCAATATTTCTTTCTATGCATAGGGATAACATATATTTCACTAGTTCTATCAGATCTATTCATATCATATATTCTTTTTTCTAGATGTGCCCTAGTTTTCAGACTAGGACAAAATCTATCAAACATACCTAGATCCATTCTTTCGAAAAAAAAAATTCACTTATCTTACCTTTATCAGAGAACAAAGCTTTAAGATCTTACCTCTTTTCTTCATATCAGGCTTCTTTTCTTAGCACAGATCTTCGCAAGTCAAGTAGAGTATTGTGCACTAAAGAAACAAATCTACGCATAGAGCTTTTCCTTTTCTTCAGTTCCCAGCAATCACAGTTTCAAGTCCCAGCAACGGAACCATTTTTTGGCACAGGGGCAGACCCAGGGTTCAACACTTTAACAACACACCAACAAAACCCTAACTATTGGCCCTTTCGACAACACCTGCGAAGGAGATGAAGTCTCACCCGAGGTAGAGGCAGGGGTGGTTGCATGACTCAAGTGGCTACAACCTAGCTGGGACACAAATCTATGATCACAGTACTTAACAGAACACTTAGCAGTTAACATTTGTTAATATTTAACTCTTATCCACTTCGCACGAGAAATCCCTAATTACAGAACAACAAAGTATTCAACAATATCTAACACATCCAAGAACTTAGCATGTAGAAATAGATCAGATCTAGCATTCATTCACATTACTAAGCACTAATCTACTATATCAGATGCATCTAACATATATTTCTACACTAAGAATAACTCACATAACTACCATAATGCACAAAGCAACCACAACATAGGATATACGTGGTTCACCCCAGTGTGGGGCTATGTCCACCAACTCTTCTTCTCTTTGTTATTTTCGTTCAATGCACAGAGCCACAAGACCCACTCCGCATAGGATAGGAGATCTACGTGCACCTCGCCAGATCCTCCTTCCCCAAGTTAGGTCACAGCACAAAGCCTTCTTACACAGTCTACACATCGGCTTCTTACAATCACTTGCACTTAGCTCTGCAAGTCTTAACACATAACATGCACAAAGCCTCTAGATCTACACTAAGCCACAAACATTCACTACTATTGTTTTCTTACATGGCCTAGATATATATTTATACATTGCAAATGCGGCCTAAACATGGGTAAACCCATGGGCCGACATCCCATACCCGTTACATAAAACCCTAAACCCAAAAATCCCTAAAAAGGGGGAGAGATCCTGTGATCTCTGCTTCGCCTTGCGCTCCACCTTCGACTAGCCTATCAAAGTCCCAAAAATGGTCAAACATTACCAAGGTTCTCCAAAACTTGGTCAAGGGACAATAGTTATAAAGATAGAGGTAACTAGAAATTTCTTTTGCATAAGAGTATATATAGAATAATGGTTGACCATATTATTAGCATTTAACTTGCGGTAATCTATTTGCAAGTATTTAAGCCACTGGATACATTCAGTTGTGAAGCACTCAAATAAATCAAGTTTAGTTAATTTACATTATCAATAATTTAGTATGTTATTTTTTAATTTTTTCATGCTACTATCACGAGAGAAAATTTTTATTTGATCACAAGGAAATCAAACCATGGAGACTTTCGTGTGAATATATATATTTTTAATGCAAGGAAAAGTTTGCTTTATTTTTTTCCACTTTTCCATTTAAAATGTTAAATATACACTTACTAATTGTAGCAACACTAAGGGTGCTTACCCTATTTCCACCACTAGTGAAGCTAAGGTTATTGACAGGGGCAGGATGATAAAGTTCCTTTGAGTACAATAATTTCATCTTTAATGGGGACTAAGAAATTAAATGGTATGAACTTGGAGATATCATTGAATTTCCTCCACGGATAAGTAATATCTTAGGTAAGTTTGAATGGTTTTTAATTCTTATTGTTTTGTGGGGTCTCAACTAATGCACTAGTTATAATGGAACTTGTAAGCGCAAAATCTAGTCATAAAATATATCTTATTTGTTATTTAGTTGTACGAAATAATTGAAAATAATTGTAAGTCATTATGGATGCATTGACATAATTCCCTATCCAAGAATCATCTCAGGAACAACACTACCTACGAAAACTCAAAAATTATTAATGCCCTTTTATTGCAAATTAAACATTGACCTTTTATGAATAACCTATGTCACTCAAATTATGCATGGATATGGAGATGCAAAAGAAGCTATAAAGAAAAATATGGATGCAATGAGTGTTGATTTTATTTCCACAAAAAAAGAGTCAGTGGGGAGCAGTGGGGAGAAAGTATCGGAGGAGAAATATACATACCTCAACACCATGTAACATAAGGAAATAAGACACTCGCTACTTGATGGACTTGTGTTATAAATATAGAGTTAACTAGAAATTTAGTTTGCATCAAAGTATATATAAAATAATGGATGACCATATTCTTAGAATTTAACTCATGGTAATAAGTTTGCAAGTCTTTAAGTCAATGGAGACATTTAGTTGTGAAGCACTCAAATAAATCAAGTTTAGTTAATTTACGTTATCAGTAATTTAGTATGTTATTTTTTAATTTTGGCATGCTACTTATTAGTACCATATCTGTCCTTGCCACTCATTAGAAGGTTCATCAAGGTTATAAGGCTGATATTTATCAAGTTGAAGGAAGAAGTCAAGCTTCTAGATCCTTTGAACAATCAAGAGTGAGCTTACTTCGAGGAAAATTAAAGAAATGGAAAGAAATCCATGCCCTTATGCACATAAGGAAAATTTAAACACTCGGGCACTTATCAGAGGTCAAAATGGGACCATCTCTCCCTAAACGAGCTTAAGTTGATTAGTCACAGGGTTTACCATGAGACTGCAACATAGAACACGGGTTCTTCTAAGAAGGCAAAGCCTAACTGATCCGACAGTTGTTGAGAAGTAGATCGACGATTGAGATCTCGTCATGCCACAGAACATGCACATGCATTAACATACTAGGTCATCGACCCATTGGGATTCAATTGAAACCCTTCTCCATATTTCTCTCGATCTTTTGACACGTTAGCTTGCTAGAAGGGCATATGACAAGCCAACCGACAGTTGCCACGTGTATAGGTGGAACCCACCGGAGACACAGGTCAACACCCTAAAGATGGGTGAAACATGTCACCCCATGCCACCTCAACATCAATACGAATAAATAGAAAGTTTCCACATGTCCACGAGATCCAGTTGATGTCAACATGGCATCATTACAACTTAAAGGTTATGGGTTTGTTCAATAAGCCAAATCGACGACTCCCATTGGTTTGCAGGGAGAGATCAACGATCCAAATTAAACAATCCTTAGTCATTTTATGGAGTTCTGTAGAGCTACATCAACGACTTTTGTCAGTTTGAGATTGAAAACCAGGATCATCGTGACCATCGATGCATCAGTGGAGCACGTTCTCCCGATTCCCCCGATGTCGAGATATGTCAACATGCCAATTGAGCTCTATCAGAGCCAACCAAAAACTGTCATGTGGACAAGTGGAGTTCGTTGAATACACAGGTCATCACCTCGAAGCCAGGTGACACCTGTCATCCCTTGCCACATCAATATAAACATGGACCAACATGAGATTTCCAAGTGTATAGGGTGACGTCTGCATGAATCTGTCCAAGAATTGGTCGATTTTCGCATTTGGTCGATTTTCGCATTTGGTCGATCCAAATAAATGGATCTCACTGGTTTGAGATTGATGGTCTGGATTATATCGGGCCACCAGAATCCAGTTGCAACACTTCTCCAGATTGGCCCGATTCGATGACACATCATCATGCCAACGGAGCTCTATAAAGGATCGACGACTAGATTCCACTTCATATCAACAAGGCATATTAAATACTCCCCACCCCCCCACCCCCGGATCACCAGGCCACTAAACTGTAGACTCCAACGATATTCCCCATATTGATCCCAATCCAGTGACACACATCATGCTAGCAGGGCATCTATGAAGCCAACCAGTGACTGTCGCATGGACAAGTGGAACCAACTGGAGACACATGCCATCTCTACCATGTCAACATCAATGGGGACTTTTGTAGGGCCACCACATGCCTAGGACTATGTCAACATGACCTTGGTTATGCCTTAGCCTATTTTTGGAGTTTTATGGAGTGAGATTGATGACTATCGTCAATTCGAGATTGACGACCAGGATCATATTTACCATCAGACCATCAACGCATCAGTGGAGCACGTCCTACCTTCTATACTGATCTGAGATACATCATCCCATCAACATATTTTCCATAAATATATATTTTTTAATTTTTTGTAAAGTCTTCATAGGCATTCCAACGATAGGGTCATTACTCTTTTGATGACAGTTCAATATTAATTCAAGGTTGGGTTGTTTTTCTTTCTACGAATCGTTCAATTAAAGGTGGTTCTTTATCGATGAATTTTCATGAATTTTCTTGTTTCTCTATCGATGAATGTTCATATTTAGTCATTGTTCAACTGAATACTATTTCTATGAACAATCATTGCTCTATCGATGAATTTTTGTGGTTTATTCATTGCACGTTCGATGAATGGTCATTGCTTTTCCGTTGAATGTTCATGGATTAATCGTTTCTCCTTAGACGAACCTTTCAACAAATGTTCATGGTTCATTCGTTTCTCTTTTGACGAACTGTTCAAAACAATTTCATGCTTTAGTCATTGCTCTTTCGAGAAACATCGTTTTTGTTGTGACACATAGGTTGTCGAAAAAATGATAGGACCTAATTCATCACTATTTCGGCCCTCCCGCGATGACAAAAATGGGTGCAAGCTATCATCTGAATACTGATGCGATACCGACAAATATTTTGTCGAACGATCGACTAAATTTTTCTTCGAAATGGTAGTTAGACTAACAATGAACGTTTTTTCATCGAAAGCGTGTCAAAATTGTAATGGTGAAAACAAGGTTCATGCTTTCGTTGGAAGCACGACGTGTTTGCGACACAAATTTGTCGATAAAGTGTCTGAAAAGTGGCCCAATGCAATAGTGTTGTTGTATATGAAAATACCTAGTAGGGTATTTGTGCAAGATTGCTTGCATATTAGTGTTTAAGACGAGTATAAATATACAATATATATTTTATCCATATATTGGATTATGAATGGTCATGGTATGAAAATTACCATTGCAGAGGAAATTGGAAAAATGTTGCATTTGCAGCTTGTGTATGTATTGTAATTTGCATGCACAATTATTGTTTTACAAGCCATATTCATACTTGATACATATATGTTTCATATTCATTACAACAAAGATAAAGCTATGCAATTACCATTTTTATATACAAATGTCAAGTACATGAAACTACTTATGTTTTACTCAAACATCTTGCAAATAAGATTAGAATGGTGGTGTATATATGTATAACTCAATATCAAGTAACTTTTAAAGTATTACAGACATTGATATGTAACTATACACACTCATAGATGTCATTAACTGCATAAAATAAAATGCATTGTTAATAATCTCTCAGAATAATGATATATATTAAATCTTTAAATATGATTACATGGAGTACATAGTATATAAACCAATGCTATTTTGTAACTACAATAGTATTCTTGGGAAGTTACTGCAAGCCTTGCTCTTGAGATGAAAAAAAATCTGTAGAGCCTCTCTTTTTTGTTGTAGAGGCGTCTGATTTTTCTATAGTTCTAGTAGGCACATGTTGTAATTGTTTCTCTAGATTTTTTATTTTCTTCACATAATTTTACAATTTCTTTTGCAATCTTGTTTTATCTTATGCTTTCTTTTTCAACATTTATGCATTCTTTTTATACTTCTTGTCATTGGCATTTTTATTCTTTTCAAGTTCTTCCTTTTTTGTTTTCAGTTGGGATCAAACTTCAACCAATTAACCCCTGAGTTTTTGCACTTCAATTCTCAATCTCTTGTTCCCTTAAATATTGTTTCTCTAATGAAATAGATAAAATTGGCACCACCTCAATTACTTTTGTACTCTGTAATTTCTGTTGCAAATCAACAATTTGGGATTTCAACTTTTGTATCTTTGCGTCAAATCCCAAATTTTGTGCCTTTTAGTTTTGCAAGAGTTCATTATTGAGCTCTTTAATCTTTTCATCTCTCTCATTGATATTCTTGTTTAAGGATTCCACCATTGATGATGGGGAATAGAGATCAGCTAGAGCACTACTTAATGCAACAACTTCCCGAGACATCTTTTTTTTTTCTTAATATGGAATTTTATAAGTCATTTGAAGACATTTGTTTTGCTGGACTTCCCTGACTTATATCTTTACCCTTACCCATACCCTAAATTTAACCTTTATCCTGATCTTTGAAACCTTCTTTACTCTGAATTTATATTTCCTTTTCAAGTTCTGTAATATTCTCTTTGTTGCAATGCCATTGCTTTTACCTTTTCTCTTACCCATACCCTTACTTTTACCTTTATCCTTACCGTTCCCACCTTCTTTAGTAAGCATTTTTATTTCATTTTTAAGTTCTCTAATCTTCCCATTTGCACTGACAATTACCATATTTCTTTGATTCAACTTATTACCTTGGTTACTATTTTGTTTCTTCAAAATGGTCATTGTGTTCTTATATTCTTCAATCTCTGAATTATGCTTCTCACATATCTCTATCGTTGTTTTTTCAAATTCAATCTTATAAATTACAATAAATTCCTCTTTCTCCTTCAAACTCTTTTTTAATTCATCTACCTTCAAATTACTTGCAGTTTGCAATGGAGGTATATTCAAAACTTTTGGTTTTATTTTCAATTCTTCTTGAAGATTTGAAATAGTTCTTTTATATGTAGCCAATGAAATTTTGAACATTTACTTGGCATCATCAATCTCCCTCCTACATTCATCTGTAGTGTTAGATACCTCACTTTGTAATCCAACAATAACATGATCTTTTCCCTGTATTGTGTTGTTTGATTCTTGTATTTGCTTCACATATGATTTTTGCAGATTTGCAATGTTCTTCAAGTATTCAATATTATCATTGTGCTTTATTTCACACTTTTCCTTCCAGTTGTATATAGAGGAATAATACTCTATTGCAACAAGTTTGTAATGCATAATTCTATCAAATGCCTAGAAAATGAATTTGTTATAAAAAAATTATGTTGGACTATTCAGATTTGAACTTAGAGAGGTAGAAACAATGCCCATAACAGGGGCATTATAGTCAAGTAATGCCATTTTAGGAGGAAATTTATCAATTATAGTTTCTAAAGTAACACAAATATCAACATTGCTTGTTTCCATATAATGGTTCATACCTCCCTTCTCCTTAGCTTCATTCATAGATTCATGTTGGTATATTAAAGTTTCAACGATATTAACTTCATCTTGGGAAACTATATCTGAACTCATTTCCACACCATCAATTGCAATCTGTTAAGGTACTTCCTCAATGGGTTTCTTTGTTCTTGATCTCCTAATGTAGGTTTTAAAAGGGATTTTTTGGTCACCGGGTCGATCTAAGTCTATAATTGTTTGCAGTTTGCCTAAGAAAATGAACTTAATCTTCTTTAATTTACTTTCTTCAAGGGCAGAATGTAATTTTTCAGCTAATAGATGAGGTATGTCTATAGCCCTGTTTTCAACCCAATAAATGACTAGACTCATGTAGTTACTAGAAATATCAATCTTATTATTATTCATAATTTACCTAAGGACAATTTGAATCAAATACTTGTATAATCATTGGGGAACATATAACATTCTTAAACCATTCCTGGGAACAAATACCTTTTTCTCACATATTTTACTGGCCATCTCAATATTTTCTACCTTGTTTTTTTTTGGGGGAGTTAAATGTTGCTCCCCCTCTATGTGGATTTTTTGTTTCTCTTGCAATCAAATCAATGTCTAGGTAAATGCTCTAGACAAATAGTTTTAGTTCCACAACTATGTCATCATAATTATCTATGGCCATATCTATCTCATCATTTTCAAAATTGAAGGGTCCAAACATAAAGTTAAAAACCTCTGCTCTTCTCGGGATATTTAGAATACAAGTTGGACAATTCATTGTGTATCTCCATGCATCAACACACTCCTGGAATTTGTTAATAGTGAAATTTTCATCTCGGGAACCTCATGTTTCAACTACCATGCCCATTGTAGAGGATGACCTTGTTTCAATTGCGACCATTGTTTTATGGGTTCAAAGTTGAAATGGTTTTTAAGGAATTCATGCTAACATGAATGGACATTGAGGAATGGAGGTCGTGGAATGCACGCTCATGCTAAGGAAACCCTTGGTAGGAAATTGATTGTTTTTTAAATGATTTAGGGTTATATTGGTATATTTTTCTATAAAACACTTTTGTTAAGAAAAGTAAATTAATCTTTACAGATAAGATATAATTTGTTAAAAATAACACTTTTACAAAACTTGTCGTGCATTTTTATAAGCATACTCAAGTAGATTTGTATCATTTTTTAACAATGGACTTGGGATTTTTAAGAATTAATGAAAACTTTCCATCCTTTAAACGAGGGGAAGTACTCGGGGGTTTTCCCTGGGTGTTGTAACTTGGAAAAAAAAATGATTTCCATAATGTATTGGTGTAAGTTCGAAAGAAAAATTACAAACTTTGTTGACTATAATACAAACAAACACTCAATCTCAAATTAAATGGTAAGAAATATATATTGCATGCATTTGGAATCAATCATAGGTGTGGGAGACTTACGAGGACTTTGATTTTCTAAGATTCTGTAACTCGGGAAACAACTCAACATACAAGGTTAAATACATATGTGTGTTTACAAATAACTTGTCAAACATGGGTTCAGGATTGTTATAAGATATTCCATAGTAGCATCAATCATACATAATGGATGAATATCCATTTTCATTCATATTCCTCAAAACCATTCATATGGGATAAGGAAGAACCATTTAGGGTTTAGGCCAGCATAGGGCTGCATAACATGTCAAGGGCATGGATTTTTATAGTGCAGGCATGGATTTGTCATTAACAAGGTGTGCATATTCCTCTTTACTATGTAAACATGCAATCCCATTCCTTGAGAATGCAAATTAAATTTTATACGTGCATTTTCCCCTTACAAGGTGTTCATTTTCCTCAATACCTTGTTTTCATGTAATTTCATAAGGTCAACATACAATTCCCAACACAAGGCATGTGTTCTTCTTCCTAGGGCATGCATTTGTCATATGCCATATTTTTATGCATTTTTCCTTTTTAGGGTGTTCATTTTTCACCATGGGGCGTGCATAATTTATCTAAAGGAATGGATGTTTCATAAGCCTATATACGCCTAATATAATCATACCAATTTCACCATTAGGTGTGCATTTCCCTCAGTCGGGCGTGCAATTAAACAAGGCCATTTTCAACTTGAGACGTGCATTTTTCCCTTACAGGGCATGCATTTTCCTCCATACCATTTTTTCATGTAATTTCATAAGGTCAACATACAATTACCAACACAAGGAATGCATTTTTCTTCCTAGGGCATGCATTTGTCATCTGCCCTGTTTTCATGCATTTTATGCATTTTTCCTTTTTAGGGAATGCATTTTTCACCATGGGGAATGCATAATTTATCTGAAGGAATGAATATTTCATAATCCTATATATCCCTTATATAATCATACCAATTTCACCATTGGGCATTCATTTCCCTCGGTCTGACGTGCATTTCAACAAGGCTAGTTTTAACAATTTGACCTCTTTGTTTTACAAGGCAGTTTTTATCCTTTATGTACAACAAAAGTTTTTTTGTCCGAAAATGCCCACTATGTCCTATAAAATGAAATCCTAAGGCATTAAATATTTATTCCTTATTGTAGGATGGGTATGTTACAATTTCCCAACCATCCAATACTCGTTGTTTCCACTACTGATTTTCATGCTAACCATTTGGAAAATAATGGAAGGATTAATTGGGTTTTTGTTGTTGCATAAAACCCTAATTCAAGATTGCTATAGTATCCACATCTAAAAATGCACACTCACACATAAGAAATACATGTTTTGATTTTAAACTCTAATTTCTTCCCTTGGGAAAAATGCACGTGGGGCTTCACAAAAATGCACACCCAGGTCTTAAAACACCTCCAATTTGAGTGATTCAAGTTTTTGAGGGTATCTTAGATAATTTACACCTGTGTACATATTTTTATTTTTATTTTCAAACATAAACATGGTTTTTGTGTAAAAGAGGAAAAATATACCTTGTAAATTGAAAGACCAAAATAATAGAAAGTGACCTAATGGAAATGCATGCCCATACTTCTATCTAGCTCCAAATTTAGTTATAAGAGATTTCAGGTGAATATTATAACATTGTAAATCTATTTATATCACGCTAAGTGCAGTTTCAAATGAAATAATACTTCTACCTTGAACCAATATTGAAGACTTTTGATAGCTAAAAATGTTATTCGACATTGGAATGATGGTTGTGAAGGTGTCTCTTTGTTGGTGCATGAAAACTAGGGTTTAACCCTAGACGCTCACGACCTCTATGTGAGACAAGTATACAACCCATCCTCTTCACCTTCAATGGTCCCAACTTCTTCCATATCCATGGGTTCCCCAGGTGGCAGGGATTTTCCCTCCCTCTCGGGGTCTTGACCAATTTTTACTTCAAAGTATGGGGCCTCTTTTCGCGAGGTTGTTCAAAGAACTCAAAACTTAGAAGGAGAGCTAGGAAGGGGTTTAGTGAAGAATATGAAATGATAGAAAGGGATGTTCAGGCCATGGAATCCTACGAAGGAAGATATTGAAATATGGTTAGAGACAAAGCAGTTGGAGTTCGCGCAGAAATACAATAAGTGTTCCAGGTATACATCGCACCAGTACCTGTAGAGGTATGTGTTCACTGATATGCATGAAGCATATTTTTGTTTCTTTCCATAGTTATCACAGAAATGGTTGTTAAGGTTGAAGGATACCCATCCAACTAACCATATTAGGAAAATAGTGTGGACTGGTGAAAATATTTGCTAGTTGGAAAGAGTTAATAATAAATTCACATGCGTAGTGGATTTTTGGTTAGACAATATTACTGTAGGGTTTATCACTAAGTTTTCAGTAGATACAACGAAGTCATACACTGTTGCAGATCAGGATTTCTTGAGGGGACCCATAGGGAGGTACATCATGCCACTCTACACATAGATCAAGATATTAATACATGATAAAGACATGATGACCATGGAATCAAATGGCTAGATCACTCTGTGTGCATGGAGGATTTGGGGGAGGCATTAAGAAATATCTGAGAAATGGATAAGGCTCTGGAGAGTAGCCAGAAGAAGGAGGCAATGGACCCCATCATGATGGATGATGAAAAAACCAAGGAAATAATAAGAAGTGTAGGTGTGACACGCAATGAACGACCCCAACAGTATAGGATGAATAACAAAAAGAGGGATGTAATAGAGTAAGAGGGATTGGACAACAATGGGGAAGAGGTAGAGGATCTACGTGTCACAAGGAATATTGAGGATATATTGCGCGTCACATATGAGAGAAAAACTATAGGGAATGGGTCTGACATAGAAGAAGGCTCTCCATTCTAGATCTGAATTAGTGTGGAACCCACAACCCCATGTGCAACTAACACAACTGAAGAAGAAAAATCAGTTAACCAGCAAGTGATTAGTGGTAGAAGATTTTTTTCAAGACGTGGGTCCACTAGCAGAAGTGAAATTTCAACAAGTAGTATTCAAGTTTCTACATTGAACGAAGGTGGTAGTTCAACAAATTTCACAATGGCAGGACAAGATCCAACCATTAGGTTACCAAAGTTCTGAGGGGACGGGTCAGATGACCCAAAAACAAATGTGTTCGTCTGTGAGAAAATATGGGCAATAAAGAAGATTATAGATGAGGATACAAAGTTTGCACAGTTAGCAATCACTTTTCGAGACCACACATTAGATTGGTACATGGGTCTCTCAATAAATAACCCAACAAGAGCACCTACAACTGTAGCAGATGTGAAGAGGAAGTTAATCAATGAATTTCAGAAGCCAAGTTTAGAATACCATTTTATGAATGAAATGATAGAGAGCAAGAGGAAACCAGGAGAATCAGTTTGGGAAGTGTGACATAAATTCAAGAGGTTAAAAGATAAGTTAAAATACACTATTATTGATACACAACATAGGAATTTTTTTATTAATTATTCGTTTCCACACTTGAAGTATTCTTTCAAACAACAAAAATTCCAAAGTCAGGGTGAGGCCATGCAGGAAGCCTTACAGATAGAGGAAAATCAATACAAGCATACAGATCCAGTTGTGGAGGAGATGAAGCAAGATCTGAAGAACTTAACATTCTAGTTAAATTATAATAAAGGAAAGGAGAAAAGAGAAGATGCCTGGTGTACAATGTGCAGGACATAAGGTGACCACAAGAATGAGTGTCCATTATTTTCACAGTATATTAGAGTGGGTATGCCAAACCCTTTGGCCCCAGGAGGACCATCGATGTAGGAGCATCTCAAGAAAGCACAAAGGAGAGGACAGTTAGATACGTACCAACGCACATTTTGAGGATGTTTTGAATTTAAAGGATGAAACACTAATGTAATATTTGGAGAGACATAAGTTCTCTTAAATGTTATGGGGATTGTAACACAGATTTTGAGTGATTTCTCTCATCTATCGATTGTAGACAATTAATGTAATGAATGTAAAGTAGATGTAGGATTTAATTCAATTAGATAGTTTGAGTTTTAGGAGGGAAAACTCAAGAAAGCTCCCTCGTAGGAATTGTATTGTATCATTATTCTCAATTGTAAGAGTTGTAGAGCAAGAGACTAGGAGAGAAGAGAAGAACATAGACTGTAGAAGTTGTATAAGAAGACAGTTGTTTCTATATAACCCATGTACAGAAGCGCTTGAGTTAATATAAGAATGCTTTGACTCAATTTAATGGTGTTGTTATGAACATTGTTTGCATCTATTGAATGGTATGTTTACAATTTTCTTATATGCTCTGTTATGCATTTGTTTCAATGCTTTGTGTGTATGATTTCATGTTGAATGTATGAAGTTTGTGAGAGGGAGAGTATGAGTTTCAATTGTTTCTCTTCCTGAGAATTCCTTCAAGGAGTGCAGTGAAGGTCTTCAAGGAGTGCGTTGACAAGATTTTGAGTTTTATCCTAGAAAATATTAGGAGGGATAATGTTGTTCTCATACCAATAGAAGTGCAAGTATAGCACAGAGTCGTGCAAGGTGTGCACAGGCAGGTTGAAGTCTTATACTTTTCCAACCTAGTGAGCAGTTGAAGGATTTATGTTGCAAGGAGTGCGCAGGGTTGGAGAGTTCAGGTAATCAAAGATTACCGTGAAGGCCACAAGGAGTGCGCGCAAGAATCCCTTAGAATATTTGAGTTTGCAACAAAAACCAAGCTCAGGAGGAAGGATGCCAAGTTATTTGGCCAGGAATATTTGAGAAATTGAAAAGACGGTTGAGTTTCTTAGAGGGAGAAGCGCAGATATCCATGGACCGTTGGATCTAGTAGATCAGTGAAGAGGATAAGGCTAAGTGTCTTTCAACACTCGCAAGCTCGGGAGGATTAGTAGCCATCAGATATGAATCAACAAGAGTGGTTGATTTGGAGATTTGAATTTCGACATTTTGAAAGTTGAAAGTGTGGAGGAAGTCATTTTCGGGAATCCCCGATATGTGAAATCTCGACGTGATCTGGACCATCAGATCGAGGAAGAATCAGGACCATTGATCCATAACAAGGAAGTCGTGAGTTTGGACTTTGGTAAAAAGGGAGGAGAGTCTCATTGCGAACTCACGAGTTGTGAAATCATGACACGCTCTGAAGTGAGGCCCTAGGACTTGACTGGAGGTCATATGGTTGAGGCATAAGGGAGGAGCTAAAGACCCATTAGCCCATTTCGGGGTTTCATGAATCGAAGGAGTCAGGGGGACTCACAATAGAAATTGAGAAATCTTGAACACCTTTTTGGGTTAAGTCAGTGGTCATGTCGGGTGGTCACGTGGAGTGGAGTTTTGCGCCTAGTGCTTGTTCGCGCAGGTGTAACTTTTAAGAAGTACCTATGGAATTATATGAACTGAAGGTTCCAGTGAGAAATAAGGAGTCATTTCAGCTCAAGGAAATAGGAATATCCAAAGACTGGAAGGTCAAGCAGAAATTTCTAAGGTAGGGGTGTTGCGTCATGTGGTATTAGAGCATACAACTTTTTTTTTCTATAGAGGGAAGAAAAAGGACAATTGTGATTTGAATTCTCCATGGACAGGTTGAAACAATGCCGCCAAAAAGACGTCCAGAAAGAAATTTTCCCGATCCAACAATGGAAAGGGAAATGAGAGAACGTTGTGCTCGATTGGACGCTATGGAGACAACACAGAGGTGAACACCTGATACTAGAGATATCAGTGAAGTTGAAAGTGAAAACGAAGCCAGAGCCGAAGAAGAAGTTGTAGCCGAAGATGTTGCAGAGGAACATTTATTCAAAGTTTTTGTAAGAATAGGGGCCAGAGAAAAAATGGGCATCCTGATGTATGAAGGCAACCTATATGTTGAGGAGATGCTAGATTGGTTTAGAGTTCTAGATAAATACTTTGACTATGAGGATATTGAAGAAGATAAGAAAGTAAAACATGTTTTCACTAGACTGAAAGGGCATGCAACACTGTGGTGGGATGAACTGCAGGTTGATAGGCGTTGCAAAGTCAAACAAATAATCAAAATCTTAGATAGGATGGTCGCCAAGATGAAATCCAAGTTTATACCCATATATTACTAGATTAATCTATTTCGAAGAATGCATAATTTGAGACAGAAAGGGATGACAGGGAAGGAATACACTGAGGAATTTTACATACTCAACATTAGAGCTGGTCATCGTGAGAGTGATGATGAAAAAGTTTCTAGATACATGAATGGTTTGAGACATGAAATTGAAGATGAGATAAGCATGGTGACAATCAAGAATGTGGAAGATGCTTATGAGATTCCTTCGAAGGAAAAAGTAAAATTGGCCCGAAATCAAGGTCAAAGGGGCAGAGGTAGAAGTCAAAGAAGAGGAAAAGCGATTGCCCAGGACAGAGTACAGAAGCCCGAGGATGAAGAAAATAAACCTCATAATCACCTAGAAAGGGGAGGAAGCTCACAAGGAGGATAGTATGCCGACATGAACACTTTCCTCGAGCCAGAGGAAGAGGAAGAGGAAGAGGAAGAGGTGGTGAAATAAAGTGTTTGGTCTATGGAAAGATCAGACACAAATATTTTGATTGTACCTATAGAAAAATGGATGGAGGAGGCGAAGCTCACATTTCAAAAGTGCAAAGGTAAAATGTTGAGGCAAAAGATGCAGAAGGCGAAAGATCCTTAATGATGAGGAAAGTTCTCTTAAAGCCAGAGAAAGAGATAGAGAATCCAGTCCAAAGGAACAGTTTGTTCAGAACTTCTTGCAAGACCAAGGATAGGCAGGGATGATTTTAAGGATGAAAATTTATTTTAAAATGTAGAAACCTTGGCGAATCTTACTAATCCTTTATATGCTAATTATAAATGTTTGGCGATATTTTTGTAAAAATATTCAAATTTCTAAAGATTTTATATAGTTTTTATAAAATTTTGGCTATTTTTAAGGTAAAATAATTTTATCCTATAGAATTTGGGCGAATCATTTTTAAAATAGCGAATCTCATTTTTGGAAAACCATGGAAAATTAGCCCATGAGTGAAATTTAGCCCCTAAAATCATCCCTGAAATTTAGATAGGGTATGCAAGGTAATTGTTGATAGTGGAAGAATGAATAATCTAGTATCCACGGAAATGGTCGAGAAGATGGAATTGGAAATAGTTGCACATCCGATCCCATACAAGGTTTCGTGGTTACAAAAAGGACATCAGGTAATAGTCACTAAAAAATGTTTAGTTGAATTTAAGATAGGGGGATATAGAGATGAGATATTATGTGATGTTATTCCCATTGATGTCTGTCATCTTTTTGGGGGGAGATCGTGGCAATATGACAGTAATGTTATTCATGATGGAAGAAAGAACACATACACCTTGGATACGAATGGTAGGATGCATATGTTGCTGCCAATTGAAGACAAGAAGGTGAAAGAAGAAACAAGCAATACTATACTTCTCATGAGTGGGAAGGAACTTCTGGATGAATTCAAGAAAGATGAAGAAATGTAGTTTGTTCTGGTAAGAAAACCTAGAGTCATCTTGACCAGTACCTCAATAGATGATCTACTTGAGGAGGTTCAGGAAATGATGGAGAATTTCGTTGATATAGTGGTGGATGATTTACCTTGTTCATTTTCTCCCATCAGAGGTATAATCCATCACATTAACCTTATACCAGGAGAGAGTTTACCAAAAAAAGTAGCGTACATATTGACGTCACAGGAGAATGAAGAATTTAAGAAGCAAGTCCAAGATTTGATGGACAAAGGGTTGATTAGAGAAAGCTTGAGTCCATGCATTGTACCAACAGTGTTAAGTTTGAAGAAGGATGGTGGATGGAGGATTTGTATAGACTCGAGGGCTATAAACAAAATCATCATCAGGTACAGATTTCCTTTACCCAGGATGGATGACTTGATGGATTGCTTGAGTGGAGAAAAGTTTTTTTCAAAAATTGATTTGAAAAGTGGATATCATCATATTAGAATGGGGGAAGGTGATGAATGGAAGAAAACATTCAAGATGAATGAAGGGATGTATGAATAGATTTTCACGTCGTTTGGTTTGACGAATGCACCAAGTACTTTCAATAGATTGATGAACAAAGTATTGACATATTTCATTGGAAAGTTTGTAATTGTGTATCTTGACGATATATTGATCTTCAGTAAGACTGAGAAAGAACATTTGAGACATTTAAATATATTGATGAGGAGGTTACAGCAAGAGAAGTTTTTGATAAATATGAAGAAGTCGTCTTTCATGAAGACGGAACTCATTTATTTGGGGTTCGTGATCTCTTCGAACGAGTTGAAGATGGATCTTGAGAAGGTAAAATCAATCAAAGAATGGTCGTCGCCAAGGAATATATTTGAAGTCAGAAGATTCCATGGATTAGCTAGTTTTACAGGAAGTTCATCAGGAATTTTAGTGGAATTTGTGCACCAATGATGGACATAGTCAAGAAAAGACATAAATATTTTCATTGGACAGAGGAAGCGGAGAAAAGTTTTAAGTTGTTGAAAGAGAAGATAACTGGACAGCCAGTTCTAGTTCTGCCAGATTAAAGTAAGACATTTCAAGTGAGATGCGACACGAGTGGATTTGCGATTGGAGTAGTCTTAAATCAAGACAATAGGCTAGTTGCATACTTCAGTGAGAATTTGAACGATGTTAAGAGGAATTATTCCACGTATGATAAAGAGTTTTATGTAGTCATACAAGCACTGAAGAAATGGAGTAACTACCTGGTTCCGAAAGAGTTTGTTTTGTATAGATACAACCAGGCCTTACATTTTATAACCAGACAGGAAAAACTTAACCAGAAACATGCAAAATGGGTTGAATTTATGCAGAACTTTACTTTTGTTATAAAGCACATTTCTGGAAATGCTAACAAGGTTGTTGATGCATTGAGTAGGAAATGTTTGATTCTGCAATAGTTTTGTGTGAAGACCTTAAGTTTTGATAGACTTAAGGATATGTATAGAGATGATTTAGATTTTAAGGATGCTTATGAAGCATGTGAGAATCCTTTTTTGAGAGACAGAAGCCAATGGATTGAATACTTGATCCAAGATGGATTTCTATTCAAAGGAAATCAGTTGTGTATCCCGAAGAGTTCTATGCGAGAAAACCTTTTGAATGAAAAGCATAATGGGCGATTGGCTGGACACTTCAACCATGATAAGAAATTTGCGCAACTGAACAGTTTGTATTATTGTCCAAGAATGAGCATAGATGTCAAGAAATTTGTGAATAGATGTAGAATTTTCCAGCATGCAAAGGGGAAAAGACAAAATACAGGATTGTATCAACCATTTCTAGTACCAGAGAGGCCATGGGACGCGGTAAGCATGAATTTTTTGTTAGGACCGCCAAGGAAACAAAGAGGTTGTGATTCCATATTCGTGGTAGTCGACAGATTCTCAAAAATGGCACATTTTATTCCATGTCATAAAAACAATGATGCAACACACATTACAAACCTATTTTTCAAAGAAGTTGTTCCAATTCATGGGTTACCCAAGAACATTGTTTCGGACATAGATACCAAATTTGTTGGTCATTTCTGGAGGACACTATGGAAGAAACTAGGGACAAATTTATCTTTTATCTCATCATATAACCCTCAGACGAATGGACGGACTAAGGTAGTAAATCAAAGTTTGGGAGACTTATTAATGAGTTTAGTAGCTAAACATCATAGTCAGTGGGATCAGATTATGCCGCAAGAAGAATTTTCATATAATGACTCACCTAATAGAATCACATGACAACCCATTTCAAATAATGTATGGAATGCATCCAAGAGGTGTATTTGAGTTGAGAGACTTAGAGCATAATGAGTTTAGGAGTGTTGGAGTGGAAGATTTTACAACAGAGATGTAGGAGCTCCACAGTAAGATTAAAGAGCGGTTACAGAGTTCCAACCAGGAATACAAGTTTAGAGCATATCAACACAGAAGAGAGCTTCAATTCAAAGTGGGAGATTTGGTTTTAGCGCACCTCAGAAAGGAAATATTCCCCAAGGGGGACATATAACAAGATGAAAATGAAAAAGATAGGGTTGTGTAAGATTTTGAGAAAATTCGAGGCAATGCTTATGAAATACAATTACCATATGGTGTGGGAATATTGCCCATATTCAACAAAGAAGATTTGTATCCTTATAGAGCAAATGAAGTAGATGGGGAAGAGAGCCAAAAAGAAGTTCAGTGGGTCAAACAGATGCATGTAGCTAACAAGTCGCAGATGGAAAAGATCATTGATTAGAGAGTTAGCAAGAAGACCCAGAGGAAGACATATTTTGAATAATTGGTATAGTGGAAGGGACGCCCGATTGAAAATTCCAGTTAGGAAAGCGGAGCAGATATCCAGAAACATGGACAGAGAGTGCAGGAGCTCATGGATAGGAGCCCATGAATTTTTTAGGCAGAGGAGTATGATGTAGGAGCATCACAAGCAAGCGCAAAGCAGAGGACAGCTAGATACGCACCAGCGCACATTTTGAGGATGTTTTGAATTTAAAGGATGAAACATTAATGTAATATCTAGAGAGACATAAGTGCTCTTAAATGTTTTGGGGATTGTAACACATATTTTGAGCAGTTTATCTCATCTGTTAGTTGTAGACAATTAATGTAATGAATGTAAAGTAGATGTAGGTTTTAATTCAATTAGATAGCTTGAGGTTGTAGGAGGGAAAACTCAAGAAATCTCCCTCATAGGAATTGTATTGTATCATTATTCTCAATTGTAAGAGTTGGAGAGAAAGGGAATAGGAGAGCGGAGAAGAACAAAGACTATAGAATTTGTATAAGAAGATAGTTGTTGCTATAGAACCCATGTACAAAAGAACTTGAGTTAATATAAGAATTATTTTACTCAATTTCATGGTGTTGTTATGAATATGGTTTGCATCTATTGAATGGTATGTTTACATTTTTCTTATATGCTTTGTAATGCATTTGTTTCAATGCTTTCTGTGTATGATTTCATGTTGAATGTATGAAGTCTGTGAGAGGGAGAGTATGAGTTTCAATTGTTTCTCTTCCTGATAATTCCTGCAAGGAATTCAATGAAGGTCTGTAAGGAGTGTGTTGACAAGATTCTAAGTTTTATCTCTGAGAAGATCAGGAGGGATATTGTTGTTCTCATACCAACAGAAGTGCAAGTATAGAATAGAGTCGTGCAGGGTGTCCGCAGGCAGGTTGAAGTCTTAGACTTTTCCAACCTAGTGAGCAGTTGAAGGATTTCTGTCACAAGGAGTGCACAAAGTTGGAGAGTTCAGCTAATCAAATATTACCATGAAGGCCACAAGCAGTGTGCACAAGAATCCCTTAGAATATTTGATTTTGCAGCAAGATCCAAGCTCAGGAGGAAGGACGCCAAGTTATTTGGCCAGGAATCTTTGAGAACTTGAACAGACGGTTGAGTTTCTCAGAGGGAGGAGTGCAGATATCCGTGGACTGTTGGATCTAGTAGATCAACAGAGAGGATAAGGATGAGTTTCTTTCAACACTCGCAAGCTCAGAAGGATTAGTAGCCATCAGATCTAAATCAGCGAGAGTCGTTGATTTGGATATTTGAATTTTGACATTTTGAAAGGTAGAAGTCATTTTCAGGAATCCCCGATACGCGAAATCCCGACGTGATCTGGACCATCAGATCAAGGAAGAATCAATACCGTTGATCCATAGCAAGGAAGTCGTGAGTTTGGACTTCGGGAAAAAGGGAGGAGAGTCGCATCGCGAACTCATGAGTCGCGAAATCCCGACGCGCTCTGAAGTGAGGCCCCAAGACTTGACTGGAGGTCATATGATTGAGGCATAAGGGAGGAGCTAAAGACTCTTTATCCCATTTTGGGGTTTCAAGAATCAAATGAGTCAGGGGAACTCACAATAGAAATCACGAAGTCGCGATATCCAAAACACATTTTCGGTTTAAGTCATTGGTCACGTCGGGTGGTCACGTGGAGTGGAGGTTCATGCCTAGTGCTTGTTCACGCAGGAGTAACTTCTAAGAAGGACCTGTGGTATTATATGCACTAAAGGTTCTAGCGGGAACTAAGGATCCATTTCAGCTCAAGTAAATAGGAAGATCCAAAGACGGGGAGGTCAAGCAGAACCAGCTGAGGTAGGGATGTTGCGTCAACCATCATGTGAGATTTTCAAAACACATGGGAACAATCCCTATCATTTCCCCTTGATGAAGAAATGTCAGAAAGTTCCGAAGAGTACATATTGAAAATTTTGTAAGTTAGTTGGACACAAAGAAAAGGACTGTATAACCTTAGAGATGCTGAAAGAAAGGATTGCAGATACATACATGGTGGAGGTTGAATGTGTAACATGAAAATCTGCACAAAAACTGTAGTATAACACTGCAGAACAAACACAATACAATCCCACACAACAATTTGTAGCACAACCATAGTATAATGCGTAATAGTTTCAAGGGAAACATCAGTATAACCCCGCACAACAGTGCACAACACCACAACAATACAATAATAGACAATTGTAGTACAATCAAAGACCTTAGTATAACACACCATGCAAAGATAAGTAGGGAAACAAAGGAGGCTTCAGAGGAGGAGGTCGTGGAGGAAGAGGCTTTGGAGGAGGAAGAGGACATGTAGTATGTCATAATTGTTAGAAACCAAGAAACTATGCAAGAGACTATCCATATCCACCTACGACATGTATGTATTGTCTCACAACAAACCATGAAACAAAGGATTATCCAACACTGTTGATAAAAATACAGGACAAGAGGAACCAAACTAATTTGAATGTATAATGGATTGGAGTGGAAAAATAAGAAGAAGACGGGAAGAAGATTAACATAGTGACTAGAGGTGGAGCCAAGACAGGAGAAGATGCAACCAAGAAGGATCAAGACCAGTATCAGTGGGTTAGGAGGAACACAATGCCTGAACAAAAGTTTGATGCACGCAAAGAGAAAGAGATATTCAAATAATCTAGACAAGATATCTTGAAGGAAAACATTGTGTCCACTTCAGGAATGAAGCCAATAGATGAGATACGAATCTATGACATGCCCTCATTGTTTGATCAAACCAATCAAGATAAGTCTTTAGAATAAGTAAGTAACTTAAGAAACTTTTTGGGAGCTTGTGTTAAATTGTTGAGTGATAAAAATCCCTTACAAGTACTGCAGAATTTACTGGAAAAATGTAATCTTGGGGAAGAAAGGGTAAAAAGGGTAAATCGGGTCTGAAAGAAGAGAAGAACTAGTAGGGAATTTATATTGAATGCTAACATAGGAGATTTCAATATGGGGGATATTATACTAGACTTGGGATCTAAATTCAATTTTCTGCCAAAGAAAACTTGGAAAGCTATGGGAGAACCATAATTAGGGTATTCACCTATTCAGTTGAAGCTGGAAAATCAACAAAAATTGGTGCCAATAGGAAGGTTGAAGGGGATTCCATTTAATCTAGATGGTGTGTGAACCATGCTTGACTTTTAAGTCATAGAAATAGTGGACAATACTTCACCATATATAGCATTGTTGGGCATGGATTAGGCCTTTGATAACCAGGCTATTATCAATTTGAAGACAAGGAAAATGATATTTGAGTCTGGAGAATACATAGTTATTGCACCATTGGATCCCTCAGAAGGAGGCATGTATGTGGAACCTGAGACAGATAATATTCTTACAGGAGATGTGAATCAACTATACAAGACTACCACGCATGAAGAATATTGTATCAACATAACTGCAGATGACATGCTTATTTGGAGGAGTATTTGTTCTTGTGCTTAAGACTCTGATACAGGATTGGAAAATTGGCAACAATGATTACATGAATTATCTACCAGGAGATGTGCCAAAATGACGCGTGCACTGAGATGGGTTGGTACATAGGTAAGAGAACCTCCTACTTTTATGGATTAAATTATTTAGAAGAATTTTTGTTGAAATATGAGTTAGAAGTTATGGAAAACCAGAGATTATCAGCACTAAATATTTCTTTAAAAGATACACCTACAAGATGGTGGTGTACACACAAGGCAAAGATCAACAATTGGTTCCAATGAAAAAGGCTACTATGTATCATATTTGGCACAGAGCCGGAACACAAATATGAGGAGAAATATGAAGGATTTGGACAACCCCGAGAACATGTAGAGAAGTGCATAGTTCAATGGATATTAGTACCACCGGAGGAATGGCCACACCACTTTATTCACACACTAGAAGACATTCTGAAGAACTGGTACACAAAATAAGAACATCACAAAGAAACTTCTAACTGGGAAGAAATACAACAGAGCTTTGTGGTTACATTTTCCTTTGAATATGACATTCCAGAGATGGATACATCATTGAAAGTGGTAAGAGACATGATATTTTAAGAACCATAGTTTGAAATAATTCCATCATCTCAGAGGCAGGCTAGTTAGACAGTAAAACAATTGATACACTATTATCATGTAGCAGAAGTAAAAGAACCTGAAGAAGATAATTCACGCAATATATGGATTCTAGAAGTAGAAGGTGAAAGGGAAGTAGAAGGTCCCTGCTGAGGAAAAGATATGAATTGATCTTACTCAAGCATTTTCAGACTTTACTTGGCTAAAGAAAAGTAGACAGGAATATCATCCTATGTTTAGAGCCAACAAAATTAACATCCTAACTCACAAGTATTAATTACGAGTTCTTAGGCTAGTCTTTTATCAACAAAAAGCTTGCTGGAAATTCACTTTTTATGTGATTTTATGAATATAACAGTTACTGAAATAAATGTAAGAACAAAAGTAAAGACACCAAGATGATAATCAAGATAGATGAGACATAAAGCAATCCTTTATTTCATTCCAATTCACCAAAGAGTCATTTTCTTTACAAAATCTCATACAGAAATCTTGGACCAAAGTCAAACTTAGACATCGTCAATGGAACATACAAAAGGACCTCTGACAAAAAACCAAAACTGAACTCTAAAAGCTAGATCATCTTGCCATAGATTTTTTCCCACTCGACTCTACACAATAGCCTCTATCAGTCATGAAAATTAATTCACAAACAGACAAGTCTACGCAGACTATCAAAGATAGATCAACACCTCTGAAGAACAAGTGTTTGAATGATTTGATTCAACCCTGAATATTGTTGTCTACAATAAGACCCTGCTATCATAAAAGAGAATTAGGTTGTGGTAAATATATGAATGAATGAAAACTGAACTATCTCAACATAAACTCTAAGATCAAACCTTAGCATGCTTATGCTTCTATCCTCCTTTTGTTCCTCCCTTTCCTTTTTCTTTTAACAAATTAGAATTGGTTGAAGAAGTTGAACCAATTCATTAGTTAAGTTGATTAAAAGACTCAACTAAATTTAGTTTGGGGGAAGAGTAATAATTATAATAAGGGTCATAAATAATAATAACTAGTAAGTGGGACCCCTTGTGACTCTCTTTAGTTCATAACAATCATAATAATCATAACATAACCATTAGTTAAGCAAAACACGCCTCCTTGTGTCTCCCGTCAACATAACCACTTTTGGTAATTTAAGCTCATGAAATTTGAAATTATTTCAAAAATAATACTCATATATCCAAAATAAACATGTTGTCCAAAGATCCATGAAGTCAACTGTCATAAAACGATAGATAAAATAATACTCAAAGTCATATCTTCCTTTGCTGATGTTATTATCCTTTAGTCCTTGTTTTTTACAGAGGCATGATAGGCCTCTATTTTTAGCCTTTTATTTGAATGGTGCATCCATGCATGCATGATTTATTAGCAAATTATCTTTTAATTAACCATACATGACAACTCTTTTAAAATACAAAATGGAATTTTGGCTCAACAATATATTAGACTCATGCAATCCAATTCGTACAAATTGTTTTATTGTCAATCAATGAGCAGGGGGGTGGAAAAGGGTTCTGAGATAGATGAAGGGGTTCTATTGAGAGAAAACATGATATAATGAGGGGGGAAAAACATGGTCACTACTCAATGAGAACAACAATCAATTGTAAAACAATCAATAAAACCTCGTTGCAATCCACACAAGACACTGACACTTCCATCTACTTTAACACAAAAATTCCCTTGACTGTAATCAATCTCAGAAAAGGGAGTGAAAAATTGAATATGGGAAGGTGATGGGATTTGTATTTAGCAAAAAATGAAATCATGGAAGGGAATAAAGACGATTATTGTTCATGAAATTAACTAAGTGATCCACAAAACATTCTACGAAAAGAGATGTATCAACCATCAATCACTTTGACCAAATAACAATTTCTATGCAGTTAACTAGTTCTTTGTTCATAATCAACTATCCAACACAGTGTCACCACATGACAACATGTATTCCACACAATTTGTAAGGGTTTATGTTCCTATCATTTACATTTTTTGCATTTTATAGAAAAAAAAATTAACAGTACCCATTTCCAATCTGTAAACCATCAAAATTAACCACTGCCCATACATTACTTCAATCAAAAAATATACTCCAATTCATATTTCCAAAAATAACAATGAAGTCACAGTATCAATGCCATCGGGTTTGTCACTTTGAATGCAATGACATTCATTAAATAAATATAGGCAGACACCCAATAATCAAGATGAAATTTCCAAAACCAAATTGACAAATAAACAGACAACGACCACCATTCCAACACAAGATGTGCACTGAATAATACAATCATACAAGTGTAACTCCATCACTGTGAAATCTCAATCTAACGCGACTATTAAAATGGACCACCTATCCAACAAAAGAGGTACCAACAACAAAATATCTCAACAAATGATCAAGTTGTAACAAATATGTTTAAAACCCTATGGGTATTCCCGAGTGTGAAAAAAAAAACCATTTATGTTATACACAATGCGCAACCAAGAAAACACCATGATGGAACATTTCCACTTAACACACAAACACACAGTCATGGAAATAACTCAACCATCGTGTTGAGCCCTCAATTTAATACAATATTGCTTCGATTTAGTTATGTTGTAATCGAATATGTTGTGTAACCCAAGCTTATACAATCGAACAAATATAAGGATGCAATGGATATATTCTCTACAGTGATCTGACTCAATTTTCATTCAGCCCCAAAGAAAACCACAGTGACCATGCCCATTATTTCATTTGAAAAACACCATGCACACACGTGATATGTGTGAGCAACATCAAGCCTTTGTAACCAATGCCAGCTAATCATCCAAATAATTATTAGTGCAATTACCAGTGACTGTGTATTAACCAAAAAATTCACCACTGTTGTAGAAAATCAATCAACCGAACAAGTTGTGGTAACTACGCATACCCACGCATCAATTCAAATTGAGGCAGAGGCCTTCTCCATTAACAATACTAAGTTATTAACATAAGGAGGGTGATCGTATACTTCGAAAGTATAATTGGCAATGTAGGGTTTATAACTTATGAAAATTTTTAAGTATGAGGGGTTTTACCACTGCATGCATAATCCATCAATCAAGATCTACTCTTTAACCTTTAAGGAGGAAAAATTCCAAATTTTCTCTTAAACTCTCAATGGATGGAGAAATGGCGAGAAGAAGCAGGAGATGACCAATTCTTTATAAGACAACACTGGAAATATATAACAATTTGAAGGGTCCTTCAGAGAAGACATCATAACAGTTGTGTAAGGTTGATTTACGTTGACTAACAATGCTTGTAGGAATGTCACTGTGGCAGATATGATCCAACATAGTATTCCCTATTGAAACTAAAATATGATAAAAAAACAAAGCCCAACAAAATAAAATTGCAAAAGATTAAAATAGAAAGAAAAAAAAAGTGGCAGAAAAGTAAAGGCAGTAGGAAATTATTAAAACAGAGAACAACTATTGTAAGTAGAGGAAAGAACGAAAACCTGAAAACAGAGCTAGATTGCTAAAATACAGGAAATCCAAACATCATAGAGCTTTCAATTTGGTTCCACGTAATGTTTTAAGTGAGAACCATTAGTGTTGTAGGAAAACAATCGCTCCTATTAATATTTTAGAATGTAAGAATTTTTACCTAAGACAAAAGCGATTTTGAAAGGACCCAACCATAGTTTCTAAAATTTTGAATGTCTTCCCCTATCAGCGTGAGCTGAATCCCATAACAGAACCTTTTCATTGACCTTAAACTTGACAGCTTTGACACTCTTGTTGAAATATCTTTTAACAGTTTGTTGTCTCTTTTTAATATTATCCAAGGAAAACATCCTTTGTTCTTCCAAAGCTAGTAGTGCATTTACACTTTGTGAAACATCTGAAGAGATTAATTCTTCGATCTGTAGCATCAACCTTAAGGAATAAAGTTCTAGATATTTTGGAAAGAGGGATTCTTGACCATAAACCAGCTGAAAATGTGTACAACCAGTGCTTACTTTGGCGGTAGTTCGATCCTCCCAGAGGGCATAAGTGAGAAGAGTGTGTCACTGACGAGGCTTATCTTCGATGAGCCTTTTGACGATTCTTACCAGATTTTTGTTGGTAGACTCATCTTTCTCGTTTCATTGGGGATAGTAAGCTGATGAGGTGAAATTTTTAACCCCCAACTTGGCTAAAAATTGAGTCAGCTTAGCAGAAATGAAAGCGGGACCATTCTCTGTAATAATTTCCAATGGAAGACCAAACCTAGAAAAAATATTATTTTCAAGGAAATAAATTACCTGATCGTCTGTGGACTACTTAAGTGGGACATCTTCAGCCCATTTTGTAAAATAGACTATGGTTTTCAGAATAAAAACTTACCCAGCTGAAGAAGGAGGATTAATAGGACTGATAAAATCCAATCCCCACTTCGAAAAGGGAAAATCTGGCAAGACAGGTTGTAATGGCATGGCTGAAAGGTGTTCCTTCCCAGCAATTTTTTGGCATTTGTCACAACACCTCGAAAAAACATAAGAGTCACGAAAGATCGAAGGCCAATAATATCCTTTTCTAATAATATTGAAAGTGGTGGGTTTTGTAGAAAAATGACCTCCTACATGAATGACAGAGCTTGAAGAACTGTGAGCTTCTTGCAACAATTTATGTGTGTCTTCATTGTTTACAAAGTGAAGCAACACACCATCAGCAGATATTCGAAATAACACGTCTCCTATAATGGCATATATTGCAAATTCAAGACGAAATATTCTCCTTTGATGAGTGTTTAAGTTGTCTAGACATATTGGGTTCTGTAAATAATAAACCAAATTTGTGTACCAAGGATGTTTAGACACAGGGAGGATATGATCGTCAATGTAAAAGAGGGTTGAAAGGGAACTATCTTCTTCACCATTCTCAACATGTTGAGCCAGGTGAAGGGCTAGGTCACGTCCCCTGATAGTGGTAGAATTCATAATATTCAAATCATGCTCTTGGATATTGGCAAGCCAATGTGCAAGTTTTCTTGAAAGATACGTCTGTGAGAGAAAAAACTTAACAACAGGTAAATGGACCTTTACCTATGTATTCTTACCTAAGATGTAGTGGAAAAACTTTTCAGCAGCCTTAACAAGAGAAAAAAGCATGTTTCTCAATAAAAGAATATTTAAATTCATCATCTGACAAACTTTGACTCATGTAAGCCACCAGTTTTTCATTTCCTTGGTCATCATTTTGCATGAGGACAACATAAATTGCATCCTCAATAGCATTAGTACATATCGTGAATTCCTTTTCAAAGTCCGGTTTCGCCAAAACCGGTGCGGAACTGATTGCTTTCTTAATCCCTTCAAAAGTATTTTCGACATCGTCTATCCAAGAAAAAGGATGATCTTGCTTAAGCAGATTATGAATTGGTTTGACCATCACAGCAAAATCTGGGACAAACCTACAGACTAAGTTAATAACCCCCATAAAAGCTTGAACTTATTTCTTGGAAGTGGGAGCAGGAAGGTTAAGGATAGCAACAATCCTTTCAGGATCAATGCTTATGCTTGAATCGAAGATGATGTGTCCCAGAAGTTTTTCCTCGGTAACACCAAAAATGTACTTGGAAGGGTTTAGATAAATGTCAAATTTCCTACATTGCATGAGAACTTTTCTCAAATGACCAAAATGATCTGATCGGATTTTAGAGTATACTGTCAAGTCATCAAGGTAGATACCAATTATTTTACCAATCAAATCGTCAAAAGCTAACTACATAGCTCTTTGAAATGTGGAACCTGCATTAGATAAACCAAAAGGAATACATTCATAAGCAAAGGTACCCCAACGAGTAATAAAGGTGGTTTTATATTTATCTGCCCTTTTTACCTTGATTTTATTGTAACCTGAAAAAATGTCAAGTAAGGACATCATTTGTGACCCTGCAACCTGCTGCAAAATCATTTCCATGTTAGGGAGAGGGAAGTGGTATTTATATGCTAGCTCAGTTTAGTGCACAAAAATCAATTCATAATCTGATCTAACCAGTGGTTTTCCGAACGAGAACTAGATTTGAGACCCATTCAAAATATTTGACCGGAAAGATGATTCCAGCCTTCAAAAAAATTTCCAACTCCTTTCGAATAGTTTCTTCTAGCGCAGGGTTGATAGGTCTTTGTTTTTTCCTAACTAGATTTATGCCTTCTTGAATGGTAATGGTATGTTGTATAAGGCCAGGATCAAAACCATGAAGATCCTCATAATACCAAGAAAAAACATCTTGAAATTCACCAAGCAACTTGGCAAAATTCTCTTTCTCTTCATCTGAACATTTGGCACCTATTTTGACGTTATTTGGAGTCTTGAGTGTCCCAATGTTCAATGAGATGATTTCACCCACCTTCCTTTTTTACTCTTCTTCATTTTGTTTCTCCTTTTTGCCTACATCACTTGATGAAAATGAACTCACCAGAGGAGTCAAGCCTTTAGGAATCTTGTTATCTTCTATAGATATAATTTCCTTAGGTTTAAAAGGTTCATTTTGAATAAAAGCACAAATTCTCTCATCATTAGGGAAGACCTGCCAAGATTCTATATTGTCGGGAATATGTGGATGATATAGGGATTGAAAGGTACAATCAGGTATGTGTGGCAGAAGTTGTTGATTAGGGGAGGCTGCAAAAACTGGGAATTGATCAACCATTGAATTTAACTCCCTTTTAACATGGGCGATGTTGAAAGATAAAAGGTTCGAGATAAGCGCCCAAACAGTTTGGGTGTATCATTTCATCAACTTGTTGCTAGGAGAGTAAATTTTACGCACAAGATTCACAACAAGCTCCGAATATCCAAAAACTGAATGGTGACCACAACCAAGATTATAAGCGTTTTCAATGCCTAATAACAAGGATTCGAATTCAGTGACATTGTTAGTGCAAGAGAATTCCAATCGATAAGAAAAGTTATGGATTTTTCCTATAGGAGAAATCAAGATAATGCTAGTTTCATTATCTTCGTTTGAGCATGAACCATCAAAGTGCATGTGCCACATGCCATCATCTAAATCAATTTGTTCCATGGAAATGTTATCTTCCTTGGAAAAGATGGAATACAATCCTAAGTCATCCTCGATATAGTTTACGTTATGCTGCGGGACACTCTCTATGTAGGGTGATATCCTTCCTTCTCTAAGGACTATAACATTTTTTTTCATTCGGAGTAACAGATAAATGTGTTTCATCAAGTGAGAGGTACCCACCCGTTGAGGCCCTCCAATCTCTTCCTAAAATGATTGAGTAATTTCTTACTGGCATATCAATCACCTAAATAATGAGGGTCGTCTTTATTTCAGGATGGGCACACAAAACTAGGGTCACATCTTTAATCTCACCTATGGTATTTTGTTGTAGACTATTATAAGAAAGCATGCTTCTGGTGTTTTCGTTTGTACAAGAAAAGCCTAGCTCTTCCATAATAATATTCAACATCACACTTGGGCCCAAACCACCATCAATGAGGCAACAATGACCAATTTTGTCCATGATATTTACAGAAATGTAAAAAGGGGTTTTTTTTACAGGGTATCTAAAGTTATGTACACCTACTTTATTTACAGAAGAATCATCTTCGTCTACCTCTTTGGAAATATCTACAACGAAATATGTTCCTTCCATAAATTGTTTCAGATGCATCTGTTGTTCAGAGATGACAACCATGTCTAGGAGGGTTGCATCTGCCTTGATGTTGGCCAGTTGATTCAATATATTGTATTTATAATAGGGAAGAGGGGGAGTGATTCTTTCAATCTCAGAAATTTTAGGAACCTGGGGCGTAGTAGCGGTTGAGGATGAGCTCACTAGAATAACTGCGAGGAGGGTCAAATTTACCCTTGGGAGCATAGGTTTTGTTCCTAGTATTAATAACCATGACATCCTCTAGCTCTGCAAAATCTAGGACATTGATAGTAGCTTCTGGCATTTTACCAAAGATCTTATCTCTAGAACTTTTCCTTACCTCACATGTGGTTTCTTCGTGGTGATCCTTGCAAAAGTTACACCAACTCCGAGGCATGATAGCTTTAGGTTGAAAATTGTTTTCAACCGGATTTCTAAAGAGAGGTGCAGAAGAGGATGAAGCTCCAGGGGTGAGATGGGAGACAATACCCTTCCGCTCGAATGCTATCATACAATTTTTCATATCTTGTACTAGTTGTAAGAGAGTGGACATGTCTATCTATCTAACTAATTCTCCCTAGGTAAGACCAGTTCTTTCAAGTTTTTCTTCATAATCTGAGCAAATATGCAGAGCAGAACCGAGATTATCGATGGCCTTTTCTTCAAGCCTATGACAGTAGGGAGAATGAAATGCATTGTAGTAATGCATGAAAGCAGCTTGGTTCTAAGGGGGGATAATTTCGGGGATTTGATTGTACAACTTGGTGAAGCACAAGTTGAAAGACTTCATGGTCTCACCTTCCTTGTAGGTAACATTACTGAATTCCCTTAACTTCTCGGTTGGGCTTTTAGATTTCCCATAAGTTGATTTGAACCAGTAGATTAATTCCTCCCAAGTAGACAGAATCTTAGGAGGAAGGTCAAAGAAGTCCACCGCAGCCTTTCCTTCCAAGGAATTGACGAATAGGCTCATGTAAGTATCGTTGTCATTGGCCCCTATATTGTGACAAGCATTATAAAATGCCACCAGGTGTTCATTGGTACTAACGGTGTTATTCCCCAAAAACTTAGGCAAGTGCTCTTTAAACTTTGGAAGTGGACAAGTAGCAGGTGCTAGGTTAAGAGGAGAGGACACGTGCCACGGTGTGGTGGTGGTGTCTTCTTCGAACTGAAAAAGTCCATAATTTTTGATGACTTTGGTGGGGTTTGTGGTAGATTGGACAGGGATATGGTGGTTGTACAAGATACCAATCACCGATGACGATGACGATTGGGAAGATGGCACACTTCCAGTGCCACCAGATCCACCACTAGATGCCATCTTGTGGATGATAGATGAGGGAAAGAAAGACGAGTTGGATGAATCAGATAAATTCCTCCTTAGAGAACTTTGTTGGATAGATAACACGACATTTCTTCTTCCTATTTCAGGAATAGGATTGATTTCAGGTGACAAGCCCCTTCTTCTTCTAGAAGCAAGAGAATCTAAGGACATGAAAGAAAGGCCAAAACTGAAGAAACAAATGGATAATGTTGATTTCTAGGTTTCCTGCATCTAGCTTCCAATTGTTCTTGAACACTGATATCATGTTCGATTGTTGCCCAAGAATGGTTAAGCTCAGCACGAGTCCTGGCAATGTCTAAAAAATTATGAAATAAGTTCAAAGCAATGTTGGTATGGTCTTGGAGGCCGGGCTCAAGATTGGGATGCCTTGCAATAGGAACAATCATCAATAGTAAATCAGTCAAATAATCAATGACAAAAAATAAAGATGTATCGATGAAAATCGAGCATAAAAATTAACCGAAGAGATATCGAAGATCTCCCCAGTATGGTCACCAAAATAAATATTGAGGAAAATATATGAATTGATCTTACTCAAGCATTTTTAGAATTTACTTGGCTAAAGCAAAGTAGACGGGAATATCACCCTATATTTATAGTCAACAAAAATAACATCCTAACTCACAAGTGTTAATTACGAGTGCTTAGGCTAGTCTTTTATCAACAAAAAGCTTGCTGGAAATTCATTTTTTATGTGATTTTCTGAATCTAACAGTTGCTGAAATAAATGTAAGAACAGAAGTAAAGACACCAAGATGACAATCAAGATAGATGAGACATAAAGAAATCCTTTATTTCATTCCAATTCAGCAAAGAGTCATTTTCTTTACAAAATCTCATACAAAAATCTTGGACCAAACTCAAACTTAGACATCCCCGATGGAAGATACAAAAGGACCTCTGACAGAAAACCAAAACTGAACTCTAAAATCTGGATCAACTTTCCACATATTTCTTCCCACTCGACTCTACAGAATAGCCTTTATCAATCATGGAAATTAATTCACAAACAGACAAGTCTACACATACTATCAAAGATATATCAACACCCCTAAAGAACAAGTGTCTAAATGATTTGATTTAGCCCTGAATATTGGTGTTTACAATAAGACCCTATTATCATAAAAGAGAATTAGGCTATGATAAATATATGAATGAATGAAAACTTAACTATCTCAACATAAACTCAAAGATCAAACCTTAGCATGCTTCTGCTTCTATCCTCCTTTTGTTCCTCCCTTTCCTTTTGCTTTTAACAAATTATAATTGGTTGAAGAAGTTGAACCAATTCATTAGTTAAGTTGATTAAAAGACTCAACTAACTTTAGTTAGGGGGAAGAGTAATAATAAGGGTCATAAATAATAATAACTAGTAGGTGGGACCCCTTGTGACTCTCTTTGGTTCATAACAATCATAATAATCATAACATAACCATTAGTTAAGAAAAACACACCTCCTTGTGTCTCCCAACAACATATTCACTTTTGGTAATTTAAGCTCACGAAATTTGAAATTATTTCAAAAATAATACTCGTATATCCAAAATAAACATGTTGTCCAAAGATCCCTGAAGTCGATTGTCATAAAATGATAGATAAAATAAAACTCAAATTCATATCTTCCTTTGTTGATGCTATTATCCTTTAGTCCTTCTTTTTGACAGAGGCGTGATAGGCCTCTATTTTTATCCTTTTATTTGAATGGCGCATCCATGCATGCATGATTGATTAGCAAATGATCTTTTAATTAACCATACATGACAACTCTTTTAAAATACGAAATGGATTTTGGCTCAGCAATATATTAGACTCATTCAATTCAATCCGTACAAATTGTTTTACTGTCAATCAATGAGCAGGGGGGTGGAAAAGGGTTATGGGATAGATGAAGGGGTTGTATTGAGAAAAAATATGATATAATGAGGGGGAAAAAACATGGTCATTGCTCAATGACAACAACAATCAACTGTAAAGAAATCAATAAAACCTCGTTGCAATCCACACAAGACACTTCCACTTCCATCTACTTTAACACAAAAATTCCCTTGACTGTAATAAATCTCAGAACAGGGAGTGAAAAAATGAATATGGGAAGGTGATGGGATTTGTGGTTAGCAGAAAATGAAATCATGGAAGGGAATAAATACGATTATTGTTCATGAAATTAACTAAGCGATCCACAAAACATTCTGTGAAAAGAGATGTATCAACCATCAATCACTTTGACCAAATAACAATTTATGTGCAGATAACTAGTTCTCTGTTCATAATCAACTATCCAACACAGTGTCACCACATGACAACATGTATTCGACACAATTTTTAAGGATTTATATTCCTATCATTTACATTCTTTGCATTTTATAGAATTTTTTTTTAACAGTACCCATTTCCAATCTGTAAACCATCAAAATCAACCACTGCCCATACATTACTTCAATCAACAAATATACTCCAATTCATATTTCCAAAAATAACAATGAAGTCACAGTATCACTGCCATCGGGTTTGTCACTTTGAATGCAATGACATTCATTAAATAAATATAGGTAGTCACCCAATAATCAATATCAAATTTCCAAAACCGAATTGACAATTAAACAGACAACAACCACCATTCCAGCACAAGATGTGCACCGAATAATACAATCATGCATGTGTAACTCCATCACTGTGCAAGCTCAATCTAACATGACTGTAAAATTGGACCACCTATTCAATCGGCAAGGTACCAACAACAACCTATCTCAACAAATGATCGGGCTGCAACAAATATGTGTAAAACCCTGTGGGTATTCCTAAGTGTGAAAAAAAAAACCATCTATGTTATACACAGTGCGCAACCAACAAAACACCACGATGGAACATTTCCACTTAACACACAAACAAACAGTCATGGAAATAACTCAACCATCGTGTTGAGCCCTCAATTTAATACAATATTTCTTCGATTTAGATACATTTTAATCAACTATGTTGTGAAACCCAGGCTTATACAATCGAACAAATATAAGGATGCAGTGGATATATTATCTAAAGTGATTCAGCTCAATTGTCATTCAACCCCAAAGAAAACCACAATGACCATGCCCATTATTTCATCTAAAAAACACCATGCACACACGTGATATGTGTGAGCAACATCATGCCTTTGTAACCAATGCCAGCTAATCATCCAAATAATTATTAGTGCAATTACCAGTGACTTTGTATTAACCAAAAAATTCGCCACTATTGTAGAAAATCAATCAACCGAACCAGTTGTGGTATCTACACATACCCACGCATCAATTTGAATAGGGGCAGAGGCCTTCTCCATTAAAAATACTGAGTTATTAACATAAGGAGGGTGACCATATACTTCGAAAGTATAATTGGCAATGTAGGGTTTATAATGTTTATCACATAGGTAGTAACTAAATGCCAAGCCAACATGACTTCCATATGACCAACTGGGCGAATGTGTATTCAAAGTAATAGACCATACATTCAATCCACAATAATCCATAGAAACTTGACAGGCCCAACAGTCTCCTCTACAAAACTCCAGACTGGGGATTAAGGGTTTGCTCGGTAGCCATCATAGGAGGAATAGAGCCAACTCCTTGTAATGGTGAAACTTCAAGGCCAAAGGTGTACACACAAAGAGGGCTATGATTTGTTTGTGGACATGAAACAATTCCATGACAGGGGCCATAAAAAGAGGTGAGACTTTAACTTAGTGTGGAAAATGTGATTTAACGCACGCAGGGTATAACCCTCGTGCCTTTCGATCAAACAACTACCACACAAAGGTGAAGACAGGGTCGAGTAAGAATAGGAAAACCCACTTCATGACCACTAGTGGTGAAATCAACCAACTTCCCATACGTACAATGCATGGTGATACTAACACTTCAGTCATTAAACCCCATAAAAACCCACAGACTAGATACAACAATGCAAAAACGTGAATATAGCCCACCAATACCAACAAGGATCTTCTAAGTAAACTAACAAGGATAACAGAGATTTCTTGTGACTGCTAATGCCCCATGATAACCAGTAATGCTATGAATTCAACCTCATTTCAAAGAGAATCATCAACATTTCATTCACAATCACCATTTACACAGTCGCAATACTTAAGGAGAGCACAACTAATACACTTGAGACAATATCCATTTCATAACCAGAGTAGATTCATGAAGGGCCCAAAAAAGAACATACCTATAATCCAATGTCTTAAGATGTGAGTTGGTCGAGCAGTTCCTCCCTGCTGAGAAATCAAAGCATAACCACAACAATAATGTTTGGAAGATAGCCTGACTATGGTGGCATCCAACAGTAAGGGTAAAGGAGATGTGCAATAAATGCACATCACTTACCTAATTCAAGTTCATTCAATTCTTAGTATGCGCCAGCTACTAATCCAACAAATCATCCACCTTGAACCAACAACCTTTAATTTCCAAGAGCGCCACCCATATCACATATTACCATCTTTATTATGCAGAAATGCATACCAACTATGCTATATACAACCTTGATAACTCGTATGGTTATCCTATGTTAGCTAGGATTTTCCACAATCCTTTTCAATGCATATAGTATAGCATGCTAGCATAGGACAGTTCCTTCTTTTAGATTCTTTCCATTTATTATTACTAATATGTGTTTGTTGCAAGTGTCACAAGTAATAGATCCAAGAATAGTCAACTATGATAACCATGAAAGATTCAGTGTTACAAAGAGAAGGTAAAGATAGAAATTGACAAGATACTAGAAGATGGTGTTATAGAACCTATAGAAAATTCAGAATGGATCAATCCTATGGTGGTGCAAGAAAAGAAGCAAGGAGGGATTGGGATCTGTGTATATTTGAGAAATTTGAATGATTCTTGTCTACATGATCCCTTTCTTACCCATTTTACAGACGAAGTTTTGGAGAACATAGGGTGTCAAGAAGCTTATTCTTTTATAGATGGATTTCCAAGTTATCATCAGATAAGGATTGCGCCAGAAGATAGACACAAGACAACATTTTCTACAGAGTGGCGCTCATTTTAGTATATAGTTATGCCATTCAGATTGAAGAATGCACCAACCATTTTTTCAAGAATAGTAATATCATATTTCAAGGACTTTATTCAGAAAATTTTGGAGGTTTAATTGGATGACTGGACAGTGTTCAATTTGTTGAAAGATTATGTTGAAGTATTATGGTTGATTTTGGACAGATGTAGACAATGTCAGATATCATTAAATATTAAGAAGTGTATTTTCAACTCACCTTTTGGCATTCTATTAGGACATGTGGTGTGTAAACAGGGTCTGCTAGTTCATGTTGCCAAAATTGTTGTCATAGTTAACTTACCACCACCAAAGTCAGTGTGCCAGTTGAAGAGTACATTGGTCCATATAGGTTATTACAGAAAATTCATTAGGGAATATGCACAGATCACTGCACAAATGGAGAGGTTGTTGAAGAAGGATACTAAGTACCAATGGAAGGATGAGTGCTAGAAGAGTCTGGATATTTTGAAGGATAATATGGTTATTGTGCCGATTTTAGTATTTCTATATTGGGCTAAAGAATTTCATGTGCATGTAGATTCATCTGCAATAGCATTAGGATAAGTATTAACATTTCCACGAGAAGGTGATATAGATCACCCTATTTCATTTGCAAGCGGAATGTTGTCAGATTCAGAGCAGAACTTGTTGGCAGCCAACCCAATTTTTTGTATTGCTCTCAAAAAGCTGCCTACACCCCTTGTCGTATTACGAAAAATCATTGTCGCATTATGCTAATGGACATTCGTCTCATTTTTGCAACCATTACAATTCAATTTCGACTCAGTTTTCACAACTGCAAGTGTGAAAACACCTCTTTCGTTGATTAGATTGTCGTCGTCTTTGGTTGATTTGCTGAAATACACTTGATCACTGGTTTATCATATGACTGCGGAAGGTTTTATCAAACTTATGTTCTTTATCATTATCTTACTTTGATTGCGCATTTGGATATATTTCATTGTTAAACCTTTGGGCATATAAGTTATTGGTTTTGTTATGATCTTATGAAAATTATAATGGATTTGGTCATATTGTTTTTATCCTCGCTATGGACTTTCACTCGATTCTTATATGAACAAATTTTAATTACATGGTTCAAAGACTTTGGGGGTACAAACATATATGATATGCACCGGATACATTGGCAAGTTCATAAAGGTATGGTGGAAATAGTTTCAAGGCGCATGAGTCGATCATATTCAACTTCACGAATTGATATTTGGCATGCTATTTGCAAAGTTTGCTTATACGTTGGTTATTATATGATCCCGAGCTATGTATCAGCAGTAAACCTTGTGATTAAGCGATTGATTGAATGATAGAATGGGCATGTTAAATCGATACTTAATGCTGGTACTGTGTTGGTTTTAAACTTAACACTTGGCGCATTATTATCGTATGATGTGTTGGTTTTAACTCGGATGAATGGCACGTAGAAGTGGTGAATCACCCATTCCCTGGTCGATGCAATTGTTTAAATGATTATGGTTTAACAGTTCTGTATAGGTCATTAATGCAATGCGTGGCGATGGTAATCCCACCACCTTCGCACGCATGGAGTAGTAATCGGTCTCGTCGAGCATTCAAACAATGGAAACCAAACCCTATTCACCCTGTGCATTGTTCATTCGGTGTGAACCCTACTATGAACAGAGGTTATGGCTCCTGTTGTGAGGGTCGAACCTAATGGATGCCAAGCGCTGTTGACATTCGATGGTGCATACAGTGACCTGGAAGAATTCGAGTGGCTTTCGTTTATAAGGAAGTTCGATGGTTTTAGTATCCCTGTTGCTCGGCAATTCGCACTGTCATTTGATGGCTGTCGAGCCAAGGTTGGAGATGTCCAGCTCGAAGTCACCGAACAATCTCTCAGCCTGGCGACTAGCCTCCCTGTTAAAGGACAAAAATGGTCTAAAATATATAAGGTGAATGATGTCCCATGGACATTGTTGTTTCGGTCTCGGACAGTGAGGTCTTGCAACAGAGGTTTACCTGCGAAGATGTTGAAACCCCGCTGGTATGATCTCTTTATGATTCTCAAGCAATTCGTCACCTGCGAAGGTAGGTATGGATTTTTTTTCCTGTTTCATCTACATTTATTAATGGTGTTTATGGGTTTTGAGCTGAGCATGCCGCATTATTTGCACCAAAGTTTATTTAAAATGGCTAAGAAATACAAGCGGAATCAAGCTGATACTAGCCTTTTCCATGTTGGGTTGATTAAAATGTTGGTTGTTTATGAACTGGGTTTACGTCGAGATTCCTGGCACGAATTCCTAAACCGTAATGGTTTTGAGGAATCCAACCCTCCTCAAGTTGATAAGCCTGTGATATCCAAGAGTAAATATACCCCTGTATCCTACAGTGTTTTACTACCTAAACCCGAACCCGACCCACCTGTGAATTCGCCTATGGTTGTGACTAAAGTGGCTAAGCCCATAACCACAAAGGCTAGGGCAAAGACTGCTGCTAGAAACAAGAAAAATTCAAGTATGATCTCTCGTATGGAGAGAAATAAGGCTAAGCCTCCTGCCGAAACAGAGCCCATCGTGGTCAGCGTGGACTCTGATTCGAGCATTGAGCGTTTTCTCACTGAAGAAGGCTTATGTGGTGACGAAACTCCATATGATTCCGTTGATAACTTGCCTCCTTGTCTTCGGGACAACCCTGACTATCCTGGTATCAAGACAACTCTCGAAACCCTTGGGGAATCACCAAACCCTCCTTCTGCTCAAAAGGTTGCTTCACCTTGTGACCAGTGCGGACTGTGGTTAGAGAGGTATTATTTGGACGTTCCAAAGCAGCAATCCAAAATCCACGATTTGGAGGACCAAGTGGCCAAGCTCACTGGTCGAAATGTTAAGGGACAACCTAATGATAAAAATCAACGGACTATGGGATCAATCTTATTCAAAAACGTTGAGTCTGCCACTGCAATTGTCAATTCGAAACTGACATAGCTCCAGCAACCGTAATGGTATAATCTTCCCTCTTTTATACAGCATTTTCATGAGCTCTGTTTATATGGTTGATTTGCTCTGTCATGCATAAGTTTTGATTTTAGATTTACGAATGGTTGTGATTAGATTTGGTTGGATTGACCATAATTTGATTTGGAAATGTTGTTATTTGAAATCTGTTCTATTTTTGAAACACAAATGATATCTCTGTTCGATTTGATTAATCTTGTGGATACGATGAACCAATTGTTTGACTGTGTTAATTATAATTTCTATATTGGGACCGATTCGTATGTCATTTGTTTCATAATCAAAATTCGAATGGATAACAATTGATACGATGTGAGTTGTGTTCCGATGATAACAAGTGTTTATTTCAATTACTGGAATGGATTAATGGTATCGAATCTTTTGATTGGTGTCTGTAATGTCTCGTTTGATGACTCTGTCCAAACCCTGTGATCTAACGTGATGACTATTGAATCGATATTTGTGGGATTAGTCCGATTACATTGGAAGCAATTCATGCATTGTGTTTTTAATAGAAGGATATTGATCTGCTGCTATGATTTTAATTAGGCAATTACAGTTATAAATTTACCTATGGGTTATTTGAAACATAACGATGGAGAACTGTGATTGGATTTTGTGGATACGGTGATGTGTGAAATCGTTAATGCTTTCTATATCTGTAATAATATGAATCTCATGCTTATTAAT
>ML787470.1:74334-169796 GCA_009831015.1 Picea engelmannii | reverse complement strand
TATATATATATATATATATATATATATATATATATATATATATATATATATATATATATATATATATATATATATATATTTATTTATTTATTTATTTATTTATTTATTGGTTTTTGTGTTTTTTAACTTTTTTAAAGTGTTTTTCTCCATAAATTTAATTTTTACCTTTTTTATTTTTTTCTTCATTTTCTCTTAGTTTTTATAAATAATTTTAATTTTTTGGTTTTTTTTTCTATATGGTTTTTTAAGTTTTTCTTTATTTTATTTTTTATATAATTTTTTTTTTCTCTTTTTTTTATTAATTTTAATTGTTTTTTTTTTCTTAGTTTTTTAAGCTTTTAATTTATCAAAAGAAATTTTAATTATATTTGTTTTTTTAATATTTAAAAATAGTGTTATTTTACTACAATTATTTTCTATGTATTGAAGTAACCATAAACAATATCTTAAAAATGATGTTTTTTACTACATTTTAAAAATATGGAACAATAAATCAATTAAGGAGACACAATTACATGAAAAAACATAATTTCAAAAAAGTAAATGGAAAAAAATATTTATAAAATTGAAAGGAGCATGGAAAAATTACTCAAAACATTATTGAATAAAAAATAAAAATAAAAAAAAATAGAAAAAATTTAAAATACATGAAAAACAAGCATTTAAAATATCGAAAAACCATCTAAAAAGGGAGGGGGGTGCTACCGGTAGCACCATTTTTAAAAACAGGGTAAAAAACTTGACCCCCAAAAAAACGAGAACTCTATAGAGTTCTCGTTAAGTTGGTAACTATGTTATATATGAAGTGGGAGTTACAAGGTGATATTTTTGAATTAAATGATTTGGATATTTGTGATGTCAGATAACTATAAAAGGAAATAATTGGGAGTCACAAGGCGTCTCAGCTATTTAGTTATTATTTAAAACCCTTAGTTATATATTATTATTATTTATTTGTCTCAAACTAATTAGTTAAGTTAATTTGAATTAACCAAAGAAAGGTAGTTCAACTACCATAACTTATTGAGAGAGAATAAAAGCTCAATCAAATGAAGAGACAGAGGAGAAGAATTGGAGAATTATAGCCATAAGGTTTTCTTTACATTAGTGAGATACTTTCAACTTTCATTCGTTCTGAGTTTACTAGAAAACCTAATCCTCTTTATGACAGCAGGGTCTTATTGAAGGCAGCAGGATTAAAAAATCGAATCACGCATTTCAACATCTTGTTTTAAAGGTGTATGACTTATCTTTGACAGACTGTGTATTTTTGTTTGTGCGTGAATTGAGTTTCATGGTTGATAAAGAATATCTTGTAGAGTCAAGTGACAACAGTTTATGGCAAGATGATCCAAATATTTAGCTTCATTTTTCTTCCTGATTTTCAGAGTTTTTTTATATGGTCTCCATCAAAGGCTTCTAAATTTGATTTTGGTCCCTACCCTCACAGGGGTTTGTAGAGAGAACTCAATTTTGTATCTCAGAATGAAATAAATGAAAAAATCAGATTACTGTTTCAGTCTCACACATGTGTTTTAATGATCTGGTTCATTCTTTTTCTTTGATCTCCATATATACATTTGTATAATTGTTTTACACTTTTATGTAAATTTGTTTAAAGTTTACTTCTTTTGCATTGATATATGCAACACATAAAAACCAACCTTAGTCCTTTGTGAATAATACTTGTGGATTAAGCGATTGTTAAGAAGCTAAAAACCTCGAGTGACATTCCCAGCTATCTTGTCTTAGCCTAGAAATATCTGAAAATGTTTGAGTAAGGTTTTCCATACCTTTTCCTCAACATTTATTTGGTGACCATACTGGGGAGATCTTCCATATCTCTTTGGTTAATTGTATTCATTATTATCTTTAAATATTTTTGTTTTGTTTAAATACTCCTTGACTGATTTTTACATGACAACACCTGGCACAAGACAACCCAATATTGGAAATGGTATTAACAACCAAACTAGCATTGTCTTAACCTTGTTCAACACTATTTTAGAAACTACTAGTACTCGAGTTGAACTTGAACGATCTTGGGAAGTAATTGAAAGAAATATAAGTATATGTGAACGTTGGGAAGTCAGGCAAAGGCAACCCAAAAATCAGCAGTAACTTATCTTTTCCTAAGTCCTTGGTTTTTCTTTTCATGTCCTCAAATCCTCGCATTTGTCTCGAAGAAGAGGATTGTCGCCTGAAGTTACTCCTATTTCTGAAATAGGAAGAAGCAAAATCATTCTATCAACCCAAGAAAGTGCTCTAAGGAGAAACTTTGTTTATTCTTCTAGTTCACCTTCATCACATTTACCTATTACCTTCACTATGACATCTGCAGGTAGTGGTAGTGGAACCGGAGGTGCCTCCTCCTCCCAACCTTCTGCTTCGTCAATAATTGGTAGTATATACAGCCACCAGATCCCTCTCCAATCTACTACCAATCCTACTAAAGTGATAAATACATATGGGTTTTTCCTGTTCAAAGAAGATTCTATGACCACTCCATGGGATGTGTCTTCTCCCTTGAATCTGGCACCCGCTACTCACCCATTACCAAAGTTTAAGGAACATATTCCTAAATTCTCGGGGAATAATAGTGTTTCTACAAATGAACACTTGGTATCATTTTCCAATTCTTGTCATATCATCGGGGCCAACAGTAATGATACTTGCATGCGCTTATTCGTTAATTCCCTTCAAGGGAAAGTTGTGGCATATTTTTTTGACCTCCCTCTTAAAATTATTTCCACATGGGAAGAATTGGTTTATTGGTTCAAGGCCACTTATGGACAGTCCAAGAGTCTAGTTGAGCAATTAAGGGAATACAACAATATTTCCTATAAGTATGGTGAAACCATTAAGTCTTTTAACCTTCGCTTCACCAAACTATACAATCAAATCCCTAAATTAATCCGCCCCCAAAATCAAGCTGCCTTCATGCATTATTATAATGCACTACCTTCCCCTTAACGTCATAGAATTGAAGAAAAGACTATTGACAATATTGGTTCCACTCTTCATACTTGTCTAGAATATGAGGAGCAACTTGAAAGAACGGGTCTCCCTAAAGGGGACTCAGTCAAGAAAACATATATGTTTTCTCTCCTACATCTTATGCAAGATATGAACAATAGGATGATATCCTATGAACGAAAGGGAAGTGTTTCTCCCCCCCCCCATGTCGCATATTATTCTTCCTCGGTGCCTTTTAGGAACACTAATGAAAATAATTTTCAGTGAAAGGCCATTATGTCTCGCAATTGGTGTAACTTCTCTGAAGAAAATCATGAGGAAAGTACTTGCAAAGTTAAAAAAAATGTCAGAGATAAAATCTTTGGCAAAAGGCCTGATACCACAATCACGGTTCTAGATTGGGTTGAACCATAGGATGTTATGATAATCAATACCAGGAAAAAATCTTACACTGCCAAGGGAACCCTCCTCGTACTTCTTCCACACCAAGAACATATTCTCATAGCTCTAATACACAAACTGTCAGAGTTCCAGAAAATCAAGGAATGTCTTCCCCTCTTCCCTCTTCTAAATACAACATCCTTAACCATTTGGCTAATATCAAGGATGATTCTACCCTTTCAGACATGGTTGTTGTCCCTAAACAACAAAAACATCTCAAGAATTTTGTGGAAGGTAAAGTTTCTACTATAGCCAATATTTTTGAAGAGTCAAAAGAAGAGGATTCAAATGTAAATAAAATAGGTGTAAATAACTTTAGGAAACCTGTAAAAAAATCCCCCTTTTATATTTCTATAAAAATTATGGATAAAATATCTCATTGTTGCCTAATTGATGGCGAGTCTGGTCCAAATGTAATGTCAAAAATTATAATGGAAGAGCTTGTCTTATCATCTACTAATGAAAATTCCATAATCATTCTCTCTTACAACAATCTGCAACAATAAACTATAGGTGAAATCAAATATGTAACCTTAGTTATGTGCGCACATACTGAAATACGAAAACCCTCAATATCCAGGGCCAGTAAGAAATTATTCAATTACTTTAGGAAGAGACTGGAAAGATTTAACGGGTGGATATCTTTCTCTTGACAGAAAACATATGTCCATCCCTAGGAATGGAAAGAACATTATAGTCCTAAGGGAAGGAAGACTTTCACCATACATAGAGAGTGTTCCCCAACCTAATGTAAATTATCTTGAGGAAGATTTGGGAGTATATTATATCTTTGTTGATGAGGGTGACACTATCCTTGAACCAATTGATTTTGACGATGGCATGTGGCACATGCATTTCGATGGCTCATGCTCAAATGAAGGTAATGGATCCGTCATTATTCTATATTCCCCTATAGGTAAAATTCATAATTTCTCTTCTAGGTTAGAATTTGTCTGCACAAAAAACGTTATTGAGTTTGAGGCCTTATTGTTAGGCATCGAAAATGCATATAACCTTGGTTGTGGCCACCTTACATTCTTTGGTGATTCTAATCTTGTTGTGAAACTTGTACGTAAAATTTATTCACCTAGAAACAAGTTTTTTAAACATTATACCCAAGTTGTTTGGATGTTCATTTCAAACCTGTTATCATTTAGCATTGCTCATGTTAAGCGGGAACTCAATTCAATGGTTGATAGGTTAACGGTGTTTGCATCATCCCCTACCCGACAAATTTTTCCCCAAAGACCTGATTGTACATTTCAATCTTTATATCATCCTCATGTCCCTGATAATGTGGAATCATGGCAGGTATTCCCAAGTGATAAAGGAATTTACGCTTTCATACAAAATGAACCATTTAGGCCCATGGAATCACATCCATTGAAGATGATAAGTTTCCTAAGGGCTTGACTCCTCTTGAAAGTTCATTTTCGTCGAGTGATGTAAGCAGTAATGAGATACATAAGGAAGAGGAGTAAAAAAGGAAAGTGGGTGATACCATTTACTTGAACCTTGGGAAACCTAAATCTCCAAATATTGTTAAACTAGGTGCCCAATGTTACGATGAACAAAGGGCAAAATTCACAGAAGTACTCTGTGAATTTCAAGATGTTTTTGCATGGTCATACAAGGATCTTTGTGGTTTTGATCCTGCTCTTATACAACATGCCATTCCTATCAAGGAATGGGTAAAACCAATTAGGAAAAAACATTGACCTATTAACCCTGCACTCGAAGCTACTATTAGGATAGAGTTGGAAAAATTATTGAAGGTTGGTATCATCTTTCCAATTAAGTATTCTGAATGGGTTTCAAATCTGGTCCTTGTTCGGAAAACAATTGGTTAGATCAGATTATGCATTGAATAGAGCAAGTGTTAAAGATCATTTTCCTCTCCCTAATATGAAAATGATTTTACAACAAGTTGCAGGGTCACAAATGATGTCCTTACTTGACGACTTTTCTAGATATAATCAAATCAAAGTAAAAAGGTATAAAACCAATTTTACTACATGATGGGGCACATTTTATTATGAACTTGTTCCTTTTGTCTTGTCTAATGCAGGTGCCACTTTCCAAATATCTATGCAAATAACTTGATCCAGGTGGATATTGGTGGCCACCCACCTATTCCAACTGGCTCCTTGTGTCTGTTTTTGTTCAACATGTTATTCTGTACTACTTTGTAATTGTGGTTTCTACACTTATGGGGCTGTCTGAATCCCCACATATCCTCTAGTTGGATTCAGGTGACCTCTCTCCTAATCCAACTGGATTATTTTGTATGTTTTCATGTCATCACATCTTGGTGTACTTCTGGGGTTGTTTTGGGTCCCTAAACATTGGTTTTTTGTCTCACCACATTCAAACTATAGATCGGGTTAGAGTTTGATGGAGGAATGTGTAGTTCTCTGAAATACCTTTCCAACAAGATATCACGCGCCTAAAACAGAGGTTGTATGAAAACGTTACGGCCCTGGGAAGTTGAGGTACCAAATTACACCAACCAATTACCTATAGGGCCCACATGAATTTTGGAGTTTCACCTTCTAGGGTTAGGTTTTTGGATGTCTAAGGTTTTGGCATTCATGAGTAATATCAAAAAGTCCTATGGAGCCTCATTGTAATCCATTCTTCTCAGAAAAATGCGCGTAGCAACCACGTCTCTTCTCAGAGATAGCTACCACCATTCGAGCAAGTTTTTAGTTCTACATTTTTATAGTTTCATCCTATTTCATTATTTAATAGAAGATATTTCTCACTGGATATTTGTGTTATTCTCCATATCTATGTGTTTATTGTATTTAGTATTTTAATCAATTCATTCCACTCCTAAATACGGATCAGTGGTATCAAAGTGATCTACTCTTCATTTATTTTTCTTCTTGCATGTCCCCGACAAGATATGGGTACAAGAAGTTGGGACTCAAACCAATCGAGCCATTACCAGATCAGTCACGTCGAGCCCGACAAAAACCCATGGGGGACGAAAATAAATATGATGGAGAAGGAGATCATGTTAAAATGTTGCTCAAGGAAGCCCTTGTGTGACAAAGGAACGAAATGATGGACAAATTCACGTAGATCCTTCGACGACTGCCCACGGGAGAAGCATATTCATCAAGAGACCATGCAACCCCCTTCAAGGTATAGGTAAATTTTTATATTCCATTATTTGAAGGACTGATAGATGCGGATGTTGTAGATAAATGGTTGAATCTGCTCGAAGGATATTTTTCGGTCCACAATTTTTTCGATAGGGAAAATATCACTTTTGCACTCCTCAAGGTTGTTCCCCATGTTAAATACTGGTGGGATACTTACTCTGAGCAAAGGGTCATGGAGGAATCTACAATGTTTTTGGTGTCCCCTGCATGGGATTCCTTCCAGGACTCCATTAAAGAAAAGTACTACCATGTTGGAAGCTACGAGGACCAGTACACCAGATGGACCACCATACATCAAGAAAGGGACCAGACAATACCAGATTTCACCAATATTTTCCATAACCTATGCACCAAATTGGGTATCAAAGACTCTGAGCATCATATTGTGCTAAAATAATGTGGTTGTTTGCATAGATACATTCAAACATAAATGGAGTTTATGGACATCATCTCTTTGGGCACGGATTATAGATACGTTGTCAAGATCGAGCATAAATTTAAGCAGAAATGACGAGAGTTTGGATTTGCAAACCCCTCACAGCCGAAGTAGGGAAAAGGCAGCCCCAACCCACACAACAAGGGACCAAGTCGATATGGCCACCCTCAGGACAACCAGTTCAAGACGAAACACAAGAAGGGAAATGAGAAGATGAAGAAGGACACAAGAAAATGGTGTGAGTACCATAAAAGTCCTTGGCACAACACTGAAAAATGTCTCTCCAAGCAGTCCCTCATGGATGAGTTGAAGGCTTCCCAGAGGTTGATTTTGATTCTGAGTCAAATACTAAAGAAGGGAAGTGGATTATCGATGTTGAACCCAGTGCCACTATCTATACCACCAAATTATGGCCGATCGAACCAGAAGAACCAGAGGAAGGGGAACGCCTCTTTCACTCGCATATGTGGGTCAAGGGTGCTTCTATTCATTTCATTTTTGACAACGATATTCATAAGAACCTAATTTCAACAGAGGTCATCAAGTGACTGGACCTACCAATGACATCGCACCCATAACCCTACACTATCGGCTGGCTTCACCAAGGAAGAGATCTATGTGTAACCCAATAATGTCATCTTCCCTATGACATCAAGCCTTTCAAATATGAGGTACTGTGTGATATTGCTCCCCTTGAAGTTTGTGATGTTCTTTTAGGACAACCATATTTGTGGAAGCTTCAAGTTGTGTATGAGTCTAGACCCCGTAGTGTTATTATTACTTTGGGTAGACAATTGTACAGGATCCCAGAGGTAGCGTCACCTACTGCTATTTCTTCAATCTCTACTAAGAAATGCAGTAAGGTCATTTCACAGACCGGGAAGTTCGTCTTCTTTGTGATCTGTGCTCATAGTAAGCAAAAGGTCGCCGCCACATCTATGGCCTCTACACAACACCTCTCTTTGCAGCAAAAGTAAGTGGACGGGATCGTGGAAGAATACAGAGACATATTATCCTCACCTACAGGGATACCGACACACTGCCAAATCAAGAATCCAATTGATCTAACCCCCGAAACACCTCTACCTAATGTACCAGTCTATCGGTTCTTGTTGATGGAGAATGATGAAATCAAGTGTTAGATCTGAGAGATTCTTCAAAAGGGGCACATCAGACCCAAATCCTCCCCTTGCGGAAGCCCGATTGTATTGGTGCAGAAGAAGGATGGGACTTGGCGACTTTGCATTGATTACAGAGCCTTAAACAAAATCGTAGTTGGGAACCACTACCCCATTCCCAAGATTGATGACCTTCTTGACCAACTCAAGGGGGAAAATTTCTTCAGCAATATTGACCTAAAGTCTAGCTACCACCAGGTTCCCATCAAACCAAATGATGTATGGAATACAACCTTCAAGTATAAAGAAGGTCTCTACGCATGGATAGTCATTCCCTTTGGCTTAACAAATGCATTGGCCACTTTCATGAGGTTGATGGATGATGTATTGAGACCCTTCACCAACTCCTTTATGGTGGTATATTTGGATGACATCCTCATCTTTAGCGGAACATGGGAAGAGAACATGCGGCATATTCAGCAGGTTTTGAGCACTCTGCGACAGCACAAGCTATATGCCAACTTGGAAAAATGCTCTTTTGGCATGAAAAGGGTCCAATACTTGGGCTACATTGTTGATGAGCATGGGGTACATGTTGATCCATCTAATATCCAAATCATCTATGACTGGCCATCCCCGACCACACTGACTGAGATTCGGAGCTTTCTGGGGATAGCAAACTTCCACCGACGGTTCATGTTGGTATTCTCCCATATTGTATGGGCCCTCAGCGAGGTGAAAAAGGGTGGTGGTAGGGCCAAGTTCATGTGGGGGAAGGAGAAACAAAGAGAATTTAATAATCTGAAGCATCGCTTGTGCTCATCTCCGGTACTCTCCTTACCTGATCTGCAAAAACCATTCGATATTGAGACTGATACATCTGACTATGTTGTGGGCGCATTTCTCACTCAGCATGGGCATCTAGTGGAATACCATAGTGAGACACTCTCTAATACTGTCTGGAAATACCCCACCTATGACAAGGAAATGTATTCCACTGTACAAGCATGTCGTCAATGGGAACATTACATTCTCAGGAAAGAGACGATCATACACATTGATCACAAGCCTTTACAATTCATACAGACACAGGGGAAATTGTAGAATGACCGTCATAAGAAGTGGTCCACCTGCCTACAGCAGTTTCATCTCAACATCAAGTATAAGATAGGTATCTCGAATCATGTCATTGACTTCCTCAATCACCCCCTATGGTTGCACTCACCACTATGTTCCATTCCTATGGACATGAAGCCTTTGAGTGGCCCCAACTTTATCAGCAAGAACCAAACTTCTCCACCAAATATCAACTCTTGGGTACAGGTGCAACTGTCACTGATTTTCACATTCAGGATGGAATCTTATTCCACATGGGATATCTATGTGTTCCTACAAGATATCATGCAAAGATGATTTTGGAAGCCCACTACTGTCGGGTGGAAGGACATTTTGACGTAGAGAAAATTGTGGTCATTCTTTAGAAACTTTTTGATTGGCCAAAATTTCAACAGGACATAAGAAAGTATATCATATCTTGCACTGCATGTGCCATTTCCAAGCCATCCATCAAGAAGCAAGGCTTATATACCCCTCTTCCTATTCCCTAGAAGCCTTGGGAATCCATCTCAATGGATTACATGTCTGGTTTGTCATCCACCAAGCAAGGAAATGATTGTGTGTTTGTGGTCGTTGATCAGTTTTCGAATATGGCCATCCTCACAACCTGTAAAAAGAATGTCACAGCGGTAGATACTACCAATATCTTCTTCGAACGAGTGTGGTTCCACTTTGGGATACCATATACCATCATATTTGACCTAGAAAACAGGTTCCTCGGCACCTTTTGGTCAATTCGTTGGTCTCTATTGGACACAAAGCTCACAAAATCCACTGCTTTCCACCCCCAAACCGATGGCCAAACATAGGTCGTCAATCGGATGATTTTTCACATCCTGTGCATGTACAATTCTAAGCATTCATATACATGGGATGAGAGTCTCCCCTATTTCCAACATAGTTACAACAAGGCTCTCCATAGTTCCATCGCCCATAGCCCACTTCAGGTGGGTCTTAGATTCCAACCCTTGGGACCCATTGATGTTGCACCCCCTCTTTCCACCGCACAGACAGACTCTTCCCCTAATCATTCTGTAATCAACAAAGCCACCATATTCATTGAGCGGATTCAGCACATCCGCCAACAGGTCCAGGAGATTTTGAAAAAATCCAATATTAAGTACAAGCAGCGCCATTATAAACATAGGGTACCACACCAGTTTTAAGTTGGCGACAAATTCTGGTTACATATATAGAAGGAGCATCTCACCGAGCCCCATTGGAAGCTTCGCACACTTCGTTATGGGCCTTACACTATCACCAAGGTTGTGGGTAGCAATGCTTTTGAGCTCAACACTCCACCCTTCCTTGGTTTACATCCAGTATTCAATGTGGGCCTCCTTCAGCCATATTTTCCACCATTATTGGAAACTTCTGAGATCGGAGAACAAATGACACCAATAGATCTCAGCCCTTACTACATGGAACAAGCATCCACTATTCATATCGTGGACACACATGTCAAGGGCACTCGCCAACAATGAATCCAACTTTATCGGGTTGTCAAGGCAGGGAAACTCCTACACCAAGGAAAGTGGCTCACCCGGGGCCAAATCCAACATAATTTTCCTCACCTGATGGGGGAAATAAATGAAATGGAGACCATTGATTCCTAAGGGGGGAGGATTGATCCAGGTGGATATTGGTGGCCACCCACCTATTCCAACTGGCTCCTCATGTCCGTTTTTGTTCAACACGTTCTTATGTACTACTTTGTAATTGTGGGTTATACACTTTTGGGAATGTCTAAATCTCTACACATCCTCCAGGTGAATATGGGCGTCCTCTTGCCTAATCCAACTGGATTATTTTGTCTGTTTTCATGTCAGCACATCTTGTTGTACTTTCAGGGCCGTTTTGGGGCCCTAAACATTGTTTTTTTGGGTCGCCATAGTCAAACTATAGATGGAGTCATATTTTTATGGTGGAAGGTGTAGCTCTCTGAAAGACCTTTCCAATGGGCTATCATGCGCCTAAAACAAAGGTCGTATGCAAAAGTTACGGCCCTACGAAGTTGAGGTACCAAATTACACCAACTTACCTATAGGGCCCACATGACTTTTGGCGTTTCACCTTCTAGGGTTAGGTTTTTGGATTGATAGGGTTTTGGAATTCATGAGTAATATCAAAAGTGCCTATGGAGCCTCATTGTAATCACTAGTACATTTTGTAAAAATTTTGACGTTCTATTTGCGACGTTATGGACAAAATTGGCCATACTGTCGAAAAATAGAAGAAATTTTAGATTTTTCTTCCATATTTCCCGATAACGTTGCTATTGCCACGTTGAAGTCTCTCTTTCCACATTGTCATCTCTATTTCCACGTTTGTAAAATATTCGTCTCTCTTGCCATGTTTGTAACATAGTTGTCTCTCTTGCCACATTTGTAAAATAGTGGTCGCAGTTACGACATTGTTGTGCATAAATAAGGTCAATGAGTTGTAAATTTTCCTAGTGGTCTGACTATTGAATTTTAGATGGATTTCCATTGTGGGAAAGGATTATGGTGTGATTTTTATGATTTCCATGGTGTCCTTATTATACGACAATGGTAATATATTATCCACATAAAAGGTTGCTTGAGAAGTAACAAGGGGACCATGATACCATAAGAGCGAAAGAGGAAAGGGGGTGCATGGGTGATATGGTTTGACACTTGTCCTTTGAAGTAAAAACTTCCTTTCCCATGATTCCTTAAAAATATTTCCCATTCATGTTTTAATTGGGTGTTCTTTTGGATGTTTCCTCATGCTTCTTGGCTGAAAGGGAACACTTGTCTTATGCAGAATAAAATTGGAGGGAAACCATTATTCACCCTCATTCATGAATGATTCTTAGACTCTACATTCTACCTAAGAACATTTATTTCCCACATGCATTATCCATTTTCCTATCCAAATTCTCTTATTCTCATTGTTCATGGTGGAACTTGTGTGGAAACATGGTTTTTATTCATGCAAACAAGGAAAAATCTCCATGGAAATGGCTAGGAAAAAACTATGGGGAGTGGGGTATTTTCTTGTAAGAAATGATATGAAATTGGTGTTGGAAGATTGGTTGTTGTCATTGATTTCAACCCTAGTCATGGGTTTTGGACCACAAGATTGATAAAGGTATTTGGACATGAAGGACAATGCACATGCATATAAAACACCAATGAATGGATAGTATACATCATGTTGTTTCTGGTGGTATGTCGCACATCACATGGATCCTCATGGTTGAAGAGAAATGAATTTTTGAATATGACAAAGTGAATTGAAAAAGGAAGTACATGTAGGCCCTGAAGATAATTAAAGAAAAGAATTACAAAATAAGAAAGTGTTAGGTCGGCCCTAATGTTAAAAGGAAGTGACCTAAATGGTATAAATAAACATCATTATACATTCATTTGATACAAGTCGAATTTCATAGGAAATAAGAAGTAAAGAAGGCCGGATTTCAAGGGAGGATGAAGTCTTTTGGTGATGTGTTCTAAGGTATGTTATTTTCAGGTCATCTTACCATTTTTGATATAACTTTTTTTCTAGAATGATTAAGATGGTGAAATCTCTATGGTATTGAGAAGACATATCAAGGTACCTATGTTAAAAATTTCAGCTCTTTATTCGCTATAATTATGGAGATACACTCTGTGGAAGATAGGGTTTGTGACCAGTCCTAAAGCCAGTCAATAAACAAGTGTTCCAGGTAAAACAGACATAACTTCTTCATAGAGAATCCAAATTACATGGGACAAATTTAATTGGAAATATTACGGACTGTAGTTTCTTTTGTGCGAGTTTCAGAATCGGATGTTAAATATTGAGCACGAGGCATTCTGTACAAGTTCGGTCTCCTGAATAGACCAGAATTGAATAAAGTCTACTATTCTTTCTATAACTTCTTTTTGGGGAGGATTCAAGGAGTGAAACTTGGAGGAGTTTCAGAGGATACATTGAGTAATATTATATATAGGATCAGAGTACTCTAATAATTGAAGAATTTCAGAAATTGAAGAAGTCTCAGGAAGCATTATCAGGTTCTATGTGATGATTGGTTGATGGTGATGATTTAATGTAAAGTTTTATTATCTCTCATATATTCTTGGGTGAAAGGAAGGGGCAAGTATGGAGAGTTCAAATATCTATTTATATTGGAGGATTGTATCTTCTTCTTAGAGGTTTATCCCTCCCTTTACATTTGGAAGTTGTAGCTACCTTTGGAAGTCATTACTTCCCTTGAACAATAACTATTGATTATTTCACATATATTGTGCATGGTGTATTTTGGTGTATTGGTGTAACTCTTATATTATTGTTCATTCCTCATTGGATATATTTGAATGGTTTAAGTATAAGTTGAAAAAAAATTTAAATTGTACTTGATATTGATTCACCCCCTCTCAGTATCAACAATTGGATGGTTTTTAGGGAAAAACCGTGGTTGGAATGTCCACAAGAGGTGAATTAAACACCATTAAAACCTGCAACCTTGTTAGTGTTGGTCATTGATATTTTGAACTAAGTGGTTTCCTTTAGGTCATTCAAAGTGTGAAACCAATATTGTTAGACTTTTTTTTCCTACATTGGAATGGAAGAAGATATCCAAGGGACTATGGAGTAGAGAAAAGGGAGATCTCCCTTGTGATATCACATAAAAGAGAAGATCATGACAGTTGATGTCTAGATGAGGACCTAGAGTGCTCAATAGTGAGCATATTGTCTATGTCATAAGATAAATGGGTTGGCATGAGTGATATTAGAGCCTTGTAGGAGATTCCTTAAATGTTTTCATTGTGTTATTGAGGAGAAGAGAGTGCCATAATGGTTGATGGATAGATGTTGGTATCCTCCCTAGGGGTGTAATTAGGGGGCCAAAGGGACCACTAGAGTAGTAATTATATAGTTATGGTACTCCATTCTACTCAGAAGGATGCACGTAGCAACCACATCTCTTCTCAGAGATAGCTACCACCATTCGAGCAACTTTTCAGTTCTGCAATTTTACAGTTTCAAGCTATTTCATTATTTAATAGAAGATATTGTTTACTGGATATTTGTGTTATTCTCCATATCTATGTGTTTATTGTATTTAGTCTATTAATTAGTTCATTCCGCTCCTAAATCCAGATCATAGCTTTTGACTATTTGATCGGTAAAATTATCCAAGTTTATCTCGATGATTTGACTGTCTATTCGAAGAACTTGTTCGATCATTTTGGTCATCTTAGAAAAGTTCTCATGCGATGCAGAAAATTTGGCATTTATTTTAATCATTCTAAATCTATTTTTGGTGTCACAAAGAGCAAGATCCTCGGTCATATTGTTTCTGATTCAGGAATAAGCATTGACCCTGAAAGGATTGTTGCTATTCTAAATCTCTCTACTCCCACCTCCAAGAAAGAGGTCCAAGATTTTATGGGCATTATCAATTCCGTCTATAGGTTTGCTCCAGATTTTGTTGTCATGGTTAAACCAATTCATAATATTCTGAAGCAAGATCGTTATTTTTCTTGAAAATATGATATCAAAAAGGATTTCATTGGGATTAAGAAAGCAATCATCTCTACATCGGTTTTGGCAAAACTGAATTTTGAGAAACAATTTATCATATATACCAATGCCACAAAGGAAGCAATTTTTGCTATCCTCTTATAGAATTATGACCAAAACAACGAAAAACCTCCAACATACATGAGCCAGAGTTTATCGGATGATGAAATTAAATACTCTTATATTGAAAAACCTGTTTTTTCTCTTGTTAAGGCTATAGAAAAATTTTGCCACTTTATTTTAGGAAAACATACGCAGTTAAGAGTCCCTTTTCCTATTGTCAAGTTTCTTCTCTCACAAACTTGTCTTTCAGGAAAACTTGCACATTGTCTTGCCAAAATTCAAGAACATGATTTAACCATCATGACTTCAAAAATGATCAAGGGACGAGACTTAGCCCTTCACTTAGCTTAGCACCCTGAACCAAGTGAAGAACTTGATCATCGGGATAATCCTCTTTCATATTTGTTTTATATTGAGAATCAAAATCCTTCTATAGCTGAACATCCTTGGTATAGAAATATGGTGTATTACTTACAGCATAAAAAAATGCCTAGATAACTTGGATCCTCACCAGAGAAGAAGTCTCTACCTCGAATCATCCAGGTACATCATTTTGGGAGACTTCTTGTTTAGAAGGTTTGTTGATGTTTTTCCACTCCAATGTGTGAATGATGAAGAAGCACAAAAATTGTTTCAGGAAATTCATGGATCATCAGTTTTTGTCATTCACGTTGGTGGCCTTTTTTCCGCTAAACCTACTTCCTTTAAAATTATAAGAAATGATTACTATTGGCCTTCCATATTTTGAGATTCCTACAAATTCGCAAGATATTGTGATAAATGCCAAAACATTATGGTGAAAGAACGTCTTTCTTCCATGCCTTTACAACCTGTCCTCCTGTATTTTCCTTTCTCTAAATGGGGTCTAGACTTTATTGGTCCTATCAATTCTCCGTCTTCCGCATGGAATATTTTTATTTTGACAGCAAGACTACTTTACTAAGTGGACTGAGGTTGTCCCTCTTAAGCATGCACAGGATGAGCATGTAATTTATTTCCTGGAAACTAATATATTTTCCAGATTTGGCATTCCACTAGAGAACATTACGGATAATGGCCTAGCCTTCATTTATGCAAAGTTAACTCAATTTATGGTTAAGTTAGAGGTCAAACATTTCACTTCATCAGCCTATTACCCCCAAGGAAATGGGAAAGTTGGTTCCACTAACAAAAACCTGGTTAGGTTCATCAAGAAGACCATAGAGGATAAACCTCATTGGTGGCACACACTTCTCACTTATGCTCTCTGGGTAGATTGCACCACCACCAAGGCAAGAACAAGATGTACTCCCTTCCAGCTCACATATGGTCAAAAATATATTCTGCCTATTGAGTTAGAGCTTTCCTCTTTACGACTGATGTTACAGATTGAAGAATTAAATTCTTCACATGTTCCCCCAAAGGATAAATGCATTGTTGGCCCTGGAAGAGAAAAGGAATGTTTCCTTAGAGAACATAAAAAGAAGGCAAAAAACTGTAAAAAAATATTTTAACAAATGAGAAAAAGTTATTGAATTTAATATTGTCAAGAAATTCCTACTATGTGACTCAGCTCATGCTGAGAGAGGAAGACACTTGAAGTTCCATAAACTATGGCTAGGTCCTTTTAAAATCACTTTTGTCCTAGGTGCAAACTCATACCTTCTAAAGGATTTGGAAGAGCGATTTTTCTCTTACAACACTAATGGTTTCCACTTGAAACATTATGTGTAACATGTATGATATTTAACACTTATTTAAATTGACTCTTGTATATAGTTTTCTTTGTTTTACTCTTGACTTTATTTTTGTTTGTTGAGTTTTTAATTTATGTTGTTTTATTTTATTAAATTTATCATAAATAAATTATGGATCAGTTTTTCCATGATAATGTCCTTATGTAAGTATTGTTGATCGATAAATAATAATATTTACACAGTTGTCATGATGTCCTCCTTTTAGACACCACTGAAATTGATTTTTCTTTCAGCACTGTTGTAGGATAGTTGATTTTGTCTTCTTCCCTATTTTTGCTATCCCTTTCTTCATTCCATCCTGAGATTCAAAAGAGCATATCATAAAATTTATCCTTAAAACCAAAGAAACACTATGTGTTATGTATTGATCAAATTTTATGCATACATGACCAAACCCCCTCATACGTACCACTTTCCATAAGTTATTCCCAAAGTCGCGTCTCATTATTTCCCTTAAACCTTATTTTTCCCCATGTTGCATAACTATTCTTATCATTAATTATTTTTATCCATTTCTACTAATTTGTGAAACTAGATGTTCTGAGTTCTTAATCTGTTGGAAATAGATTACCCTATGGAGTCACCAGTTTGTTGATGCCCAAAAGTGTAACATAGGTACATGCATGCAAAGTGGTTGTGATGCCTTATTATTTATTTATAATTAACAATATACTAATAGGTGGGACCCCATGTGTGGATATGAAAGAAGTATGACACATTTTCTTATGTGCTTATGAATTGGTTGCGAGATGAATTCTACAGTTTATTGCCTTTAAGTTACTCTTTAAAAAAACTGGTAAAATGACAAATTTAATGGGCAATGCGATTAAAAGAGAAATGATGTTGTTTTGATAGTTATCATGAGTTTTATTCTATTGCACTCAATCTAAAAGGAAATCTAAACTCCAGGATTGATGTAATGGATGATAATGGTATTGTGGATCTCTTGTTAAAAGGGTTATGCGCCATTGTTTAAAGTTTAAATCTTAAGAGTTGGGACATGGTCTCCCTAGAAAGTGTTAAGATATATTATATTGGGGTTGGCGCATATGTTAAAGTTTGAAAGTATAGGAAAAGGGTGGTGTATCCCGCTTGCATTGAATTGTTATGGAAATAATGGATTATGTGTTGTATGGCTAGATCGCTCGTACTAGCTATGGTTGAAGGATTAAGTGTGGATACGATGTGCAATAAATGCGTGTTTCTCTAACCTACCTTGATGGTCACCACCCTTTCTATTTTACATCTGGTCATTTTTGTTGGTTGTTGTTGCGTCTATTTTGCTCGAACGTGGAAGAAGTGTTCGGACTTTGTCAATTTTCCTTGGCAATTTTTCAACCAAGTATGAGGGTTCTTGTTGCTCCATCCATTAATTCTTGCTCTACTCATTAATTAAATCAAAAGTTGGCTTTTCCATTTTCTTACTCTCTGTTCTTTTCCAAGGTTATGGCATATGTTTTTTTTTCGACTGTGTATTGGATTTGGATGAAGTTGGTCTCTATGGTGTTTTTATGCAAGTGAATTCACAGTTGAACGATGTGTGAGTGTTTCTCATTGTTGATGCAAAAATGGTTTATCTATTGCTTTACCTGCAGGAAAAACGTGTGGGAAAGTGTTTCAGGTCTGCCTCGTATCTGGATTTTCGTTATTTCTTGCATCTTTGATACAAAATGGTGTCATTGCTCGCGAATTTTCCTTTATATTTAGACTTTTCCTATCAATTATTTATATGGATATCATGGATATTTTGCTCGCGACCTCTATAAAGGGCCTCTGAAGAGGTATGTGGAAATTAAAGGTGGTAAAATATTATTGAAGCATTCTTTTGATTAAACCCTCAAAGTGTTTTCTTGCTTTCTCTCCCATACCTCGTTGTTGTTGATGAATGGTATCTTAAACCCTACATTTAATAATTGTGTAAGGGTGGCTAACCTAACATTTAATAGAGGCATTGTTCGCATCTCTTTCGTCATGAGGTTTTTGTCGGTTTGTTACTTAAGAGTTAATGCCAAGCTCAATTATTTATAAAACACAGTCTATGATGTGACAATATTGAAGCGATGACAGTGTTGTAAGATATCATTTAATAGATATAGTCGTGTTGTGTTAGCGTCCTTAAGGTGGTCGATTTTTATGGATGGATAGAATACCTTTGTTGACGAATTATATATATGTTGAATGAACTCTGCAAACATGAATTCTATAAGATTTGTTATTTGAAATATTAGTTTAATTTTGTGTTATCCATGGGGGTTCCTTTTTGGTTGATTTCGATAAATTTTGTAGTGGTTAAAGAATACCAATGGAAATGTTTTGGAGTCCATACTTCCACTGTTAATTTTGGTTGTTGGAATAATGTATTTCCTTGACCCTATTATGCGCAGGTTGTGTTAAGTCTGTTGAATTGTTTCTTGGAAATTATTTACTAAATTAATTTTGTAAATGTAATTACGAAAGGCACAATGAACAGTCTTGAAGTGAAGCACCAGTTTTGGAATTTTGAAACAGAGTATTGAATTTTGATTTTGAAACGGGAAAGGGTTTGGAAAATTTGTTGGTATGATGATAGCATTGTTTTGTATGGATAATGAAGAACAATAACTATTGGATTCCCTTCCATTATACCATCTTACGCACATTACACTCCCCTCGTTATCCCATTTACACTTTTTACAATCCATGCTCTATTATTGCTCATTTTTAAGGAAAAGTCTGTATGAAAATAAAAGAAATGGAGATGGAGGTTAATTGATGATTGGTGTTTTGAGAGCTAGTTATCTACATAGTTTGATTATTTTTATGATTGTTTGAACAATATCCACATATATTTCCCCCTCCATGCTACCACTTTACACACACTACGAACCCCTCATATTCCCAATGACCCTATCATTCCTTGTTCATACGACAATTGATTAATGGAATTTTTATGGATGAATTGCATGGGTTCAGTGGTAAATAATAGATCCAACTCTTGATTATTTAAGTGGAGTTTCATGTATGAATTATTAATAATTTTTCATGATTCATTGAATATTGCTAGAGGATGATATTGTTCAGCAGGGGCAGTAATGGTACAGGTAACATAGGCAGGGGAAATTGGTAGAGAGGCCATAGAAGACCTTGGTTCTCTATACATTTTGATGTTGACCCCCAGGAATTGAACCACCTTTTCCAAGATGGTTTCTTTAACTTGGTAGGTCAAGGAATCTTCCAGCCCCAACTAGAAATACCTACTTTCCAAGCACATCAAAACATTTCTAGTGTCTAAGTCCCTCCCCATGTGTCCATGCGACCAGAACCTCCCACCAACGATGGTTGGAAAGAGATTGTAAATCATCCTATTGTTCACCACCACAGTTGGCCCACTGCATCATTTCCATTACCCCCTCCACCACAAAGAAAGGAAGTTTCCCAAGTTGAGTCTGTTGTCTCACTCGTGCAATCATCACATGACAGTAAAATATTAAAAGCATATGTCATAAGCCTATGCATGACAAAGGAAAGGGAATAACCACTCACTCCAGTTGTTGGCATAGGGGCAGACCCAGGGTTCAATGCTACAACATCACACCAAAAAAACCCTAACTACTGGCCCTTTCGGAAACACTTGCAGAGCAGATGAAGTCTCACCTAAGGTAGATGTAGGGGTGGTTGCAGGATTCAGGTGTCTGCAACCTTAGATGGGACACAGATTTATGATTATAACACTTAATAGAGAACTTAGCACCGTTAGTTCATCATTATCTAATCAATATCTACTCCGCAGAGAAAACAGAGCATCACAACATTCACCTTGATCTAATGTATATAAGCACTTAGAAAAGGAATTAGATCAGATCTAGCAGATTCAAGCACTGAGCAGGTTCACAGATGTCAGATCTAGCATCCAGATTCATCATAAGCACAAAGCATAAACAGATCTAGCTATCTATATCAAAGCACTTAGCACATAACACATAAACATATTAGAACATCACACTGAGCAGAATAACACAATATTTATGTGGTTCACCCCCACCCTAGGGCTACGTCCACCAAATCTTCTTCTTTATTAGCTTCTTCAATGGGTTACATGCACAAAGCCTCAAAACCCTTACTCCACATAAGACAGGAGATCTGTGTAGCTCGCTAGGTCCTCCTTCCTTGCATTACAGCACAAAGCTCTCCACAGTCTCTTACAATGACTTGCACTTGGCTCTAAAAGTCTCACATAGTATGCATGAAGCCTTACACTTCTTGATCACACAGATCCCACTCTTAGCACTTAGCCAACTTGCACAAAACTTGTGCATTATTCAACTACTTCTTACATTTCCTGGCCTTCTATTTATACATACAAAATAGGCCTAAACATGGGTAAACCCATGGGATGACATCCCATTCCCGTTACATATTCCCAAATCCGAAAAAGGATGCAAAAAGGGGCCGAGATCCCGCAATCTCTACTTCGTCTTGTGCTCTGTCTTCGACAGGTTGTCGAAGTCCCAAAATAGGTCAACTTGACCAAGGATCTCCCAAAACTTGGTCAAGGGCCAACACCAGCTCATCCAAAGACTTTGCCAAGTCACTCTCCTCTTGCCTTCATCTTAAGGATGATTTTTCTCATGTCATTAGTGCAATTCAGCCTCAAGGCTCTAACCAATCAAAGGTTGCCACCAAAAATTCAAAAGGGGACAGCAGTGAGAAGAGGCCTAATACCTCACATAGTAAATATGGATTTTAATGATTGAGATTGTTTTATATGTTGAAGACAATATTTTTATTTTGATAAAGTTTTGAACAAAAAGCATATATTTGGCATTGTTTTGGACAACATTCATTTGAGTTTTTTTTTTATTAGACAACTTGGATATGATGTTATTTTTGGGGACATGATTATATTGCATTCTACTGATTTTTATTATTTGAGCATATGTATATGAAGCGGGAGTTACAAGGTGATATTTTTGAATTAAATGATTTGAATATTTGTTATGTTAGATAACTATAAAAGGAAATAATTGGGAGTCACAAGGGGTCCCACCTATTTAGTTATTACTTAAGACCCTTATTTATATATTATTATTATTTATTTGTCTCAAACTAATTAGTTAAGTTAATTTGACTTAACCAAATAAAGGTAGTTCAACTACCATAACTTATTGAGAGAGAATAAAAGCTCAATCAAATGAAGAGACAGAGGAGAAGAATTGAATGAGAAATACAGCCATAAGGTTTGCTCTACATTAGTGAGATACTTTCAACTTTCATTCATTCTGAGTTTACTAGAAAACCTAATCCTCTTGATGACAGCAGGGTCTTATTGAAGGCAACAAGATTGAAAAACCAAATCACACATTTCAACAGCTTGTTTTAAAGGTGTATGATTTATCTTTGACAATCTGTGTATTTTTGTTTGTACATGAATTAAGTTTCATGGCTGATAAAGAATATCTTGTAGAGTCAAGTGACAACATTTTATGGCAAGCTGATCCATATATTTAGCTTTAGTTTTCTTCTTGATTGTCAGAGTCGTTTTGTATGGTGTCCATCGAAGGCTTCTAAATTTGATTTTGGTCCCTACCCTCGCAGGGGTTTGTAGAGAGAACTCAATTTTGTATCTCAGAATGAAAAAATTAGATCACTATTTCAGTCTCACACATGTGTTTTAATGATCTGGTTCAATCTTTTTCTTTGATCTCCATATATACATTTGTGTAATTTTTGTACACTTTTATGTAACTGTGTTTAAAGTTTACGTATTTTGCATTGATATATGAAACACATAAAAACCATCCTTAGCCCTTTGTAATTAATACTTGTGGATTAAGCAATTGTTAAGAGGCTATAAACCCCAGGTGACATTCCCAACTATTTTTTCTTAGCCCAACAAGATCTGAAAATGCTTGATTAATTTTTTCCATACATTTTCCTCAACATGGAGTAAAGCTGCCAGAGGACTGCCTGGACAATAAATCTAGGGATAAAGAGATCACATAGGAATTCAAAACCCAATTTAGGACAAATAGGGGAACCTGAGGACTTATCATCAAGGAAATTAATGATCAGGAAACAAGGTTTTCCAAAAAATTGATGGTCTGCAAACTTCGAGAAAGTGAAGAAAGGAGGAATCCCCAGTAGGACTGATAGAAATCACTGCACAATGTGCAAAGGGGATCATATTCAGCTAGGCACCATACCTATTGAACCAATTTCTAGTAGATTGTAGAGATGCACATGATAATAGAACATAAATCCATTACTCCCGGTTGCTCATTCCGATAGCATTGATGGGATGGAAGGACCCCAAGTTTTTCAGATTTTCTAGATAGGAAGGGAAAGTGTTATGCAGTGCGTTATGGAAATTTGTGGTAGTAAAAGGACCCCAAGAACCAAAAATCTAACAACGAGGTATGCTCCATGTTCTTGGAGGATATGCAACAAAATACAACAAATGTATGGAGGATTCCAGTGAAAGTGGTACAAGGGAATGAAGGCATTGCAAATTACAAAGCATCAAGACATCATTTATGGATCCATGCCACAAGGGACCCAAAGAAGAAGTGGTTTGAAATGAGATATTGCACAACAAGGGAAGAGATAGATTGGATTGTGAAAGATTGGCCTACGCAGTGGAAGGTGCCAGCAACACAAAATAAATGAACCGAACCTAAGGAGTCAGTAGAGGCAAGAACATACAAAAATACAAGAAGTCCAACTGAAAATACTAGGAAGGATGTACAGCGCATCCAAACTTCAGGAAGCAGTGCAGCCAGCAAAAATCCTAGACAAAAAGAGATAGTATCAAGGACAGAGGTCAAACGAGATGGCGAGAAGGATATTTCTCTTCTAAAGGAATTAAAAAAAGGGGAGACAACAAAAATGAAAACTAAGGCGCAGACCTCAACCCCAAATAATAAGAGAACGTGAGCACATGAGGAATAAATCAGGTAAAATATGAAGTATCATAAAAATCCTCCATCGTTCATTATCACAGAGGACGATGCCAAGTTGGTAGCAAACAAAGTCCAAGACAGAGGAGAGGATGTAGTATGAACAAAAAAGGTGCAAAGGGAGGACATGATGGAGAAAAAGGTGGAAGTTCACGACATCTTACAGAGGCTACAAATAAATAAAGCGCATCATCCAGCAGTGCAACATACAAATAAAGAATAGGAAACATCTATGCAGAAGGAGCAGGAAGAGACTGTGAAGACAAGAGTAGTGAGTAGCGAAGGATTCACAGTCACACAATACATGTTGGAGATGGATGAAAAGACAGTGCAGAGACCAGTAAATGATGTATATCATATGGATTTGGTCATGGAAAAAATACCGAGAAAAACCTTATATGGACTGCAAGAAAGTGTAATGTAGGAAGTGCAAGCTAGATCTAGGGTGGATGCCACCAACCTAGCAATCGCTCGGGAGGTGAAGGAGATTATGCAAGTAACATGTGAGAAAATCATGGTGGAAAAGGAGGAAGAGAATTAGTGTGCCAACAATCTAGAGAAGAATCTCACAGAGGTATACAGGAGTATACCCGACGGTGCGCAGGCACAGGAGGTTATAACATAGGTGAAGATCCAACAAATTGCACAGACCATGGAAAGGTACACGCAAGAAATAGTGAAGCTAATAGATAATTTAACTCCAAGAACACCTCTATAGGTGTGAGAGTAGAGGGAAAAAGAGGCTATTGCACACGTAGAGAGTATAGCGTAGGAGGGTAATTAAGTGGAAAAATTGTGTAACAGGACTGCAAAGATTTGGACAAGCCTCGAAGAGGATGAAAAGATCCAACATTTGGAGTAGAGGGAGGAAAAAATGAACATGGTGGTTTAGGACTTGAAGAAAAGACAAAAAACCATGGAAATATCCCTTAGAATGAAGGCAGCACAAGAAATGAATAAATTACAGGCCGAGGTAAAGACCGCGTAGGAGCAGAAGCAAGCAAGACAGGCTCATTTGTAGCCATTCCAGCAAGAAACAGAAGGGATGATTAACGAGCTCCAAACAGAAAATGGAAAATGGGAACGGGCGCTCACAAAAAGTAGAGAAGTGTTAGGAGAGCACATTACAACATAGAGTTTGAAGACATTAGCAGGGAAGAGTGCAGAGGCCAAAGAGAAAGTGTCATAATTAACATAGAAGTTTCATGCGCTAGTGGTAGCACTGGAGAAGGTGCATTGAGGATAACGTGTATCGGGACGAGCCACATGTTAGTTTTGGGGGCCTATTGGATAAGATAGGGTTGGAAATTAGTGCAACAAGTGAGGCAGAAAAATGAGCCACATTTTGATAAAAAGAAACATGCACGACAGGATTTGCGGAAATTCTGTGCAAAAGTGGACAAACTAGCCTAGTTAGGGTTAGGGTTTTGGGATGGATTCTAAGGGTTTCTAACCCATTTTTGTAATATAAATAAGGGGTATGAGGTATATTAGGGGATCATCATCATATCATATCATATAAGTGTTATATAGATAGTGTGATAATTTTTGGAGAACCGATTGTGGATTTTTTGGGATTGGAAGTTTGTTTTGAGAGATATGGAGCTCGAATGATGTCAAAGTAGCTGAGGTTCAAGTCACAAGTTGTAGATCTTGGTGTGATCCTGGTCTTCCTCACTACTCACTACTCTGATGTAATGTGTGTAGCGCCCTTTTTGATGAATAAGAATAAATAAGCATAATATCTTTGTGGACGTAGCCCCAGGGGGGGTGAACCATGGTAAAACCTTGTGTGCAATGTGTTTTGGTGTGTTATTTATGTAGTTATCATTGAATGGTTAGTTATATTAATGGATGATTTATTTACAGTGTGCATTAGATTAAATATGCAAATGAATGAATGAATGCATGAATGAATCTAATGAATAGGATAATAGAATGCATGGTTAAGTAGAAACAAGAAGAAGTAAGAAAGAACACCCCCTAATCCCTTCCATGACTACAAACATATGTGTCCTGCAATCCCCCATAAACCATCTCGGGTGAGACTGCATTGTGCACTCTATATGCAGAGTATCCTTTTGGTTTACCAAAAGGGTCGATGGTGATAAGGGTTTTGTTGGAGAACTAAGGTAGAACCTGGGTCAACCCATAATTCCAACACTCTTCTTCTCCTGTGTCTCTTTTGGTTCAGGAAGCCCCTCCCCTTTTCATTCCCATGGGTCAAGATGTCGAGGAGGAGGAATAATATTACCGATCCATGAGTTTGGTTTGACTTTTCAATGGTTTTTTGCCAAAGTTAGTTGATCTCAATAGTTGGATCTCGACTACCTGGATTCCTATTTTACAATAACAAGCTTTCATTCATCCTTGTGCTAAAGGTTTCTTCATTGTTGAGTTCGACATTAAGGAAGATCATGATTTGATCCTCAGCTCAAGTCCACGGTTTTGGGAAAACTCAAGTTTGTGCATGAAAACCTGGACTCCTTCTTTCAATCTAGTTTTTTGCATTCTCTCCTCAAATCCTATTTGGGTGAGGCTTCCCAATCTTCCCTTTCATTTATGGGATTTACCTTCGCTTGAATCCATTGGTTCGGAATCAGGGAAGCTCCACTTTTCATGTCGTGAAACGTCAAGGCAAAAAGTATCCACTTTTTCCTGTATATGTGTGGAAATGGACTTCAGTAATGATTCCCAGCCAAAGTTATTCTTACTGGTAAAAATTATTCTTGGTCTCAAAAACTAGATTATGAGAGAGTTTCCTTGTATTGCAGATATTGTTTTGAAATGGGACATCTTGCTACCCATTGTCCCAAAGGGTCTAAGAAGAACCAAAATCCTCAAAAATCCACTTCGTGGGTGGGATCAAATGATGACCATAAAGTTATCTCGAATCCTCCTCAATCCATTGAAAATATGTCCCATCCAGATCCTCCTCCTCATCCAACTTCGTTATCTTTAGTCACGAGTCTAGAATCAAATTAGAAGTCAGAGAATGTGGTGTCTTCTCCTCAGGATTCAAATGAGGATCCTTGAGTCCAGTCTTCTCCTAAATCATCAACTTTTTGGGAATATTAGGTAGATGATGTTGGAGTTTTGGATGAATAAAAAATAGAAGCTCCAGATCAAGACAATCTAGTAAATACAGGCAACACAAATACCTCAACATGTGCAAATGAAGGTTGGGCGGTAGTAAGAAAGAAGAAGACATCACACGTCACATCTCAGCCAATGGTAACATGAAGTTAGACCCATAAGTTAGACAAATCGGAAAGCTCATCCCCAACAGGTTAATTTTAGATCTAGTGTGTCTTCACATTTATCCTCGGAGTTTTTTTTCGAGTGTATTAAGTAAGGTTGTTTTATGTGAAGTTTTTGTTTGAATATTTGACACAATCATTAGTAGCTTGTAATAGTGGTTTAATTGAGGCCCTCGCTTGGCTGGTATTTTGAAGGAAATTGTAACTCCTCATTGGTTTCAACCGCACCTTTTTGATAATAAAAATTTCCCAGTTTTTGTGAAAAAAAAAAAGATTGAATACTTTTTTATAAAATGGAGGGTAAAATTGTATTTTTATAAAATGCATGTCCATGACTCATATGACCTCCAAATTGAGTGATTCAAATTGTGGAGTTTGTATTTTATCATTTTACATCTTGTAATACATTTATTTGTTCATTTTCAAACCAAAAATCCTCTTATGTGCATAGAGGCTAAAAATTGTCTTGCAAATGCAAAAAAAATGCATAGCAAAGCATGAAAAAGGAGTATGATAAAAAAATGCACGCCCTACCAAGACAAATACATGCATGGTGTTGGTAATTTACATGTTACAAGTTATAGGACTATGGATATGTTGTAAACCCTAAAGTCTATATACTAGGGTGATATCTCAAGTTTTTTTCCCTTTCCCTAATTTCAACAATATTGAATTTTGACCGAGTGTGAAAGGTTGGAGGATGCATGCCAACCATTTAACAAAAACGTTTACAAATTTTGGAATAATGTTCCCCAACTGTTTGAAGAAATGGAAACCATAAAAAATTTCCCTTTCCTTTAATTCCTCTCACATGGGGTCATAGCTCCTCTTCCTTTGTATTATGTGTATTATGTTTTTTGGTCTATAGAAATGCATTTACATGTGTGAAATTGGTAGAATATATTTGTATACTATACTTATATTGCTTCATTGTATTTTGTAGTAGTTGTTAATTACAATTCCATATAACATTACTCCATAGGAAAATGATAAGACGCTTCAAAGGTTATTTGCGACATTGGAAGCAAAGGATGATAGAAAATGTTCTTTCCCTTGCAATAAATGCAGGGACTTCAATAGAAGAATACTTTTAATAACAACAACCGAAATGCACTATAGATAGTTTAGACACGTTGAAGTAGGATATGAATATTGTCCCTTGGTAAGTTAGTACTCATTATATGTTTTTGTATTGATTGTAATCTTAGAACTTTCTATCCTTTCAAAACATTTTACATACACTAATATTATTTGATTGTTTGTAATTATAAAGAAAGGGCGTCCTAAGTGCGATCTTGAGAATGTGCCAAGTAGTAGTAGAAATCTTATTGTACACACTGAGGAATATGGAGAAAATATTGGAGATCAATTTAGTCCTATGGAAGAATATGACACTAATAATAGTACAATTGAGAATGATGGTATAAATAGATTGGTCTAGGACACCTTTGCTCCAATGGATGACAATTTTGATGATATTCATGAGGTACCTCGGATTGATAAGTCACAACAACCACTTTACGAAGGCTCGAGGACAAACATTCTCTCTTATATATTGTTGTTGGTGAACTTGAAGGTATTGAATAATTTTTCAAACACTTGTCTCACCCATATCCTAAGGTATATAATATAATTCATCACATATACATAAAAGGTCTAGTTTTGTTTTGTTTCTCTATTCTTAGTGTTATTAATTAATGTGTAAATTAAGGATGCAATGTTTAATATTAATATTCTTTACATTAACTAGTTATATTTTTCATTTTATATTGTTAGGTGAATTTCTCCTACCATCATCAAATACTTTACCTCAGACATACCGAGAATTATTTTCCATTATGAAAGATATTGGAGAGGAGTATCAAGCTATTGATGCATGTCCTAATGAACATATTATATATTATGGAAAATATGCATTGGAAATGAAATTCCCACAATGTCAAATCAATAGATATTGAATCGATCGAGTAACACAACACATGTCTCACAGGGTTTTTCATCTTATTCCCATAATTCCACGTTTGCAACGACTGTTCAAGTGCCAAAGAATAGAACAATTTTTGGATTAACATAAGTGAACATGGTGTTCTTTGAATTCCTATAGATGGTTCTAAATTTAGGAACATCGACGAAATATGGATAATTTTTAAAGAAGAACCTCGTAATATTAGGCTTTCATTGGTAGTTGATTGTGTCAATCCATTTGGAGAGGCCGGGACTATTTACTTAATTTGGTTTATTTTTGTTATAAACAATAACCTTCCTCCTTAGATGTCAATAAAGAGGGATCACACAATGTTGGAAATGATTGTTCTAGGTATTTTTTTACAATAATGTTTTGAACATAACATTTCATTTGTCTTGTTCATTGCATAATTTCTTATATATACATATATACAAAGTAGTAATGATGTGTATTTTCAATCAATTAGGTAAGTGACAGGTTAAAGATATGAATGTATATAGTGTGCCTTTTATCAACGAGCTATTTAAATTATGGGTCGACAACACTATGTATGACATATCTAGCCTAATAGGGAAAAACAATTTCAATTACATGGAATACTTACATGGACAATTCATGATGTGCCAAAGCTAAAGCATTTTTGTGGTATGTAATGTACTATTGCACTTTAATAGTATATAATTTTTAAAAATATCATGCATGTTTTTAAAATAATTCATTGGTATATAATTGATATTGATACTGACATTAATCCATATGTTGTAGGCCTTCAAACAAATGGTAAATTTTCATGTTCATTATGTGGTCCTAGGATGAAATCACATTTTTTAAGAAGTTTAGGAATGGATGTGTTTGATTAGTATAAGCACTTCCTCCCTGAGAACCATAGGTATCGAACTACATAAAAACATCTTTTCAATTTGAAAGAAGAGACTAGAATAAAACCACGAAGAATGACGCCTCATCTATGGAAGTTGGAATATAACAAAAATCATCAAGATAAGCAATCATTCTATGTATCATATATATTAATATTTTACAATTTTAATTTGTAATGAATTTTTTTTACTGTATCTAACAATTATTGTTGTAATCTCATTCATTTTTCATAAATGTCGTCAAGTAATTAATGGGATTCCACGAGGAATGAAAATATACCTTATAAAATTTAGTAGTTTGCCCTACTATGAGAACCTACAAATAGCTCATTTGTTTGATACAATGCATATCAAGAAGAATGTAACAGAAACATTATGGAGAATCTTAGATGGAAGGAGTGACAAAGAAAAAATTGTCAAAATTTGTAGTGACATACAGGAAGCCAATCATGCAATGAAAAATGTGATTAATTCAAATAGCAATGGACATTGCTATCCATGGTTATTTACAGAGAAGAAAAGCAATGTTGTAAAATAGCTCATTAGGAAAATTAAATTTCCCATGGGATTTTATTCAAACATAAATAATATCTTAACGAAGAAAGGTGAATTTGGTGGGGTAAAAACTCATGAATGGCATACCTTCATTAAGGTAATTATTTTTTTATATTTCTATATTGGTATACATCTTTTTGGTATTTTTTTTGTTCACTTTTTTGTTACAGTGTGTTCTACCTCTAATGTTTATAATGATTCCTTTTTTGTTACAGTGTGTTCTACCTCTATCTCTTCCAAACAACTTTGACAACAACATAAAACAAGTCATTTATGAACTTGGAAAATACATGAGGTAAGTAATGATTTCAATCAGCAGAACTTGTTCGCATGTGTTTTACTTGCAATGCATATACTTAAACATGTGACTTGATTGCATCATGTGTAGGTGGTTTTCATCTAAATAAGTCCATAAAGAAGATATAAAGTATTGGAGGAGAGAACTTCCTCGCCTAATGTGTGAAATGCAAAAGTACCTACCTCCAACATTTTTTAATGCACAAGAACACTACCCCATACACCAAGTTGAGAATATTGAAATGTGTGGACCTATACACACAAGGTCAATGTGGATCGTGGAGAGGAATTTGAAATCATTGAAGGCCTTTGTTATACAAAGAGCACGTCCTAAGGGTTCTGTGGTGGAGGGATATATGGTATATCAACCCTTGGTGTATATTAGCTAGTATATTCTTAAATTAGTAGTAGATATGAATGTGCCTCTCATTTGGGATGTAAACTCCATCAACAAATTTGAAGGGGAGGTCATGTTGGGGAAAAGTAGAATGAGGAAAGTGAAAGGTAATTAGATCATAGATCTCTACAATACTTTTGTTTATTCATTTTTATCTATATCGTACCTATTTAATTTTTACTCTTCCATAAATTATTAATCTTTTCAATGGTACCTAATTATCGATGAATTGTTATTTTTTCATATAGTTGGTAGAGAGTGGGATGCACTACATTTATACATTGCAAATAATATTGATTGGATGAAGGTATGGATAGAAATATGTATACAATGTTATGGTAGGTTATAATGGGAAGGGGTGGCTACATTGGTTAAAGAGGCTCATTGTAATCAAGATACCAATCTTACATATAGGGAAATTGATTTAGCATATGGTTTAAATGATAAACAGGAAAGCATATTCACCCACATTTTTTACTTATTTTCCATTATATTAATGTATGTGGTTTGTTATTTTCTTAAAATATTTACTAATTCTAAATATGTTAATTAATTGAAAACACATTTTTTACGTGTTGGGCATAATGCAGTTGAAACACCACAAGGCTATGTGGTGCAATGACCATAAATTTCACATCAAAATGTTGGATGACAAGAAAAAAACTTTGATTGTGGTATAACTACAGTATTTCAGGTCACTAATTCTTCCTCTAGAAGTGACATGCATCTAGAGGTATATGAAAATAGATACTATGGGTATTTGAATTAGATACTTGAATGTGACTTTAAATCCTTTAAATTAGTCATGTTTGAGGTCCAATGGTACATGTTACAAATGAATGAACGTAATCCTAAAAGAACTATTATTGAGCATGATAATGGATTTACCATGGTTAATACAAGGATTCTTGAGCCGAGTACTGGCCTTTATGCTCTTCCAAGCCAATGTGAGCATGTCTTTTACTCAAATGTTCTAGGTAAAGTGGGATGGTCATATATTGTTAGATATGATCCAAGAGGAATCCATGTAAAGTATAATGTAGTGGAAGAAGATGATATTGAAGAAGAATATTATGCATAGGAGCAAGTAGATGTGTTAGACGAAGAAGACAAAGAAGTTGAGCTAGATGTAGATGGAAATGTTCTCGATGATCTTATTGATGATGAAATTATCGAAAATGACATTGATGATGATGTTTCTATGCCTAATCCTTTCAACTTTGATTCTAAACCGAATGATACATATTTGGAGTTCGACAAAGAAGAACATCAATGATATTGAATTGTTGAAATGTAGTTCGAGGTATGTGATTATATATTTTATATGATTTATTCTCTTTAAAGTATTTTCTTATATGGGTTAATTGTTTATTGTTAATTTTTATGTTGTATTCTTATATGTATCATTGGTTGTTTAGAATTCACTGACCTTGATTTCTCTCATAACCCACCAACCTATAACCTCCTAACCCATTTTGAGCATGTGTTGATTGATTTTAACTATCAGTAAATATTGACAATATAACACAACCTTTTAACCCTACACCCAGTAACCTTGGTAACTTTATAACCCTCCACCCTCATCCACCATAGGAACCATGTGCATGCTCCAAAACCACTACCTAGGACCCAAATGGAATCTTTGAGATGCAAGTGTCATATGGCAACCATTACAAGGTTTAGCACATAAAATATTTTTTGGTGGACATGGTTCAAGGTTAGTGATTAGGAGTTAGGGATTGAGGGGTTAGGGGGTTTAGGGGTCAGAGGATTTAGTGGTTAGGGGGTCAGGGGGGGTTTGGGGTGAATGGGGTTATATATAACTATATAACACATATTGTTTATGAATTTAAATATAAATTATGTTAAAAAAAATTAACAATTAAAAATAAACAAAAAATAAAACAAATATAAAATAAACAAAACTAAAAAATCAAAAGTCAAAGATAAAAAATAAACTATCGTGCCAAACCCTCGACCAAATAAACCCACTTCAAATCCACTGACCATTGCATTTATGCACCCCGCCTACTAGTATGGAGAGTGTGCAGAGGAGTAACCCACTAACATTTACATTTGATTGACCCCGCCTGCTAGTAAGGAGAGTGCGCAGAGGCACAGACCCGTACACAGAGAGGTTGACCCCACTTGTGTGTCCAAGGAGGGATAGACCCACAATTTCTTTGATATGTAGCCTCATTACTGATGTAGATTATGTAATTATTTGTTCAATATGAAATGGTTTACAATGGATCTATTTGAATTCCGTTCACTTCAAGTTTTACATGTCATTCACTCCTAAATTTAGGTTCGATACCCTGTATACTGCATCTTTTTACCATATTTTTGTACATGCAACAGAGAAAAAATAGGGTTTGAAACGAAAATTCAACAGACACTATCGAACCAAAAATATAGATCCAAGATCGGTGATCTCAGTTTATTTCGACTGGTTAAAGTGCATGTTGGATAAAAAGGGGTCAGAGGCCTAAATTATAAACCATTGTATTAACAATTGATAATGTGTCATAAACTTATTCATTTTGATATTTGGAGGTGGTATTATCAAACTACTTTAGCTCACCCCCGAAATGCATGAATGGATGACAAGTGGCACGGTGATGTAAGCCAAATCAAAAAGGCATTGCATCAATGTCATTCAAGGGATTTAAAACATTGTAAATGCACATGGTAAACATTGTTATGAGTACAATAGACTCCAGTAAAAGGAATCAAATTCTCCTTCGATAAATAAGTTTGGGTAGTGTTCTTATTTCCTTATTTCAAATATGTTCTTATTGTTTAAAATAAGGATAGATGGAGAAAGGTAGTCAGTCTGGTCAACCATCAGTCTCTGATGAAAAAGTCCTTATTGACCATGATTGTGAAATTTTTGAAACTGTTCTGTCATAGTTTGATCCTTATGAGTTAAGAAAATTATCATGTGATATATTTAGGGATTTGCATAATTATTTACATATATCAGAGTCGAACTTGGGTAAATTCATAATTCTCCAAACCTATTATTTTCTCGTGTTTGTCTATTGGTGTGAAAAGAACTATCTTTCTGACAAAAGGTTCATGGTTTCTGAAAATGGATGCATTATATTCTATATCAATGTTGACAAAACAACTATCTCTTCTTGAAAACCTTAACTCTAAGACTTGGAATTAGTTAAAGGATTTGGGTGTCAATGTTCATACTTCTATAATTATGGATGCTATAAAGGTATTAACAGAGAAGAACTTGGTTCATCATTCTCAAAATAAATGTAGTTCAATTCAGAGAAGTGCTAAAACCTTCATGAAAAGATACAAGTAATTAGTTGAAATGGCACTACCTTCATGTTGGGATAAAGATAGAAATTTTATTCAACAGGAAGCAAATGAAGATATGCTAATAAAATAAAGGGATGATATAACTAAATTGCAAGATATGGATGGTGATTTGAAAGGTCAAACTATTGTCTGCAAGTTAATAGATTATTTTCAATTCATTATGGAAAATCAAAACTTTATTTTCTAATATTCCATCATATGATATATATACATAGCTTTATATAGCTTCTAGAAAAATGGTTAAAGCCTGAAGAAAAAATTCCTTGAACCAGCCAAGATCATACCTTGTTGGGAAATTGTGCCAAATGTACTATGTTCTATACATGCATGCACTATATTCTATGCTTTGTTCTATACATGCATGCACTCTATTCTATACTATTTTCTATAAGGGAAATGAAAAAAAATGACTTGGTTTTAAAAAAAATATTTAGTTGTTGGGTATTTCATCATCACTTGTCCTTCTTGGCTTCATGGTTCATCATTATAATGGCATACATAGAATTTACAAAATAAAGAATGACATATTAGGATGTTTATGAAATAAAGAATGACATTTTTTTCCTGTGATGAAAATATGATATAAATGAGTTTTTTCAGTAGAGGTGTGTCTTTAGAAAAATTATGCACATATGAATGGTGTTCGTAGGAAGATGAATGAAAATGGATGTTGATACATTGTATAATATGGATTTTGACACCATAACTTCAACCATGGAGGAGAACAAATAAAGATGAATTTTTTTTATGGAAGATATACAATGATATGGGGTAAGCACCATCTTTTAAAAAGGTTTTTTATCACATATATAGCATTTGTTGCTACCTTGTTATGGGTGAATGTTATATGTTTTGTATGTACAAAACCATAAATACGCATATTCTTTCTTTCATTTACCTTTAAAGTTTGTTTTTCTACTTCCTATGCATGAATTGTACTATGCCACTTTCAATTTTTTTCCAATAGATAGATTGGGTATGGGGAATTGAGAGTGATGCAAGGAGGGGGAGGAGGAGTCAAATGAGATTCCACCTTCACGTGGTTGGCCATGTTCATTAGAGAATCATTTTTTCTCGAAACCAAGAGAAGTCCATTTTGGTATTCTATTTTAGTCTTTCTAGAATCTCGTACATGTTGATATGTATGTTTGTGTAACAACCCTCTATTATAACATCAAGGAAACTATAATACCAAGAATAAAAATTGAGTAATGGGATCAATGAAAAATTATCAAAAAACACGTATCAAAATTTCAAGACTTTTCAAAATAAACACATCAATTATTTGTTTTTAACTTACTATATTATTTGTGTAACTTATAATTAAACTCATAACCACTAAAGGATGACATGAATACATTTAAAAACTAACTAGGCACACCATATGTTATAAAGTATGATTAGCTACAATGCTCTCTAATCTTATATAGCCAATATGTGAGGCATAACTTATAATTCAACTCATAACCACTAAAGGATGACATGAATACATTTAAAAACTAACCAGGCACACCATATGTTATAAAATATGATTAGCTACAATGCTCTCTAATCTTATATAGCCAATATGTGAGGCGCATTATTAATCTTATTTAAGATTAATTATCCTCAAATATTTGATAATAATAATAATAATAATAATAATAATTTATTTTTAAGGTCACAGCTAAGTCACACCAAATTGATGTATAAGACCCCCTTGTGTATACACAATGATCATTATAATAAATAATTGTAAAAATATTTATATATAAATAATTATAATAAAATTAACATCTATAATAACATCTAGATTTTAATGTATATATATATATATATATATATATATATATATATATATATATATATATATATATATATATATATATATACATTGAAATCTAGAGATAATCTAATATCTATTAGTAGAGTTAAGGGCGATTAAAAGTTCACTCAAGAAGAGCGTGTTAACATGCTAATTAGACTCAATTTGAATTAAGGTGTTCCCGGATCCAAGTTACAATTATGCCAAGTCCATCAATATCATCAACCTAGGCGCCTTTATTTTAAAAAAAAAAAATATTAAACTTTAGTGATAACAATACCATTTGGAAGTGAAGAAGTTATTCATTAGTATAAGGGAAATAACTTGAAAGTGATGAATCACGAGTGTTTACCCTTGATCCACTCTGGATTTTTCATTTAAGCAGCGAGCTAGTAATAGTAATTATAATCTCAACAATTCCAGGTGGATTCTACAGATGGAATAATTATATTTTGTTTTTATTACCTCCTTTGCAGAAAACCAACTTTATATCCATTAAGAATTTAATCGCTTATCACGATAGCCATGTAATTTCAATCTTGAACCACAAGAAGATCTGTGGTAAGTAATGGGGTTGACATCGTGCATTCAAGGGGTAATATTATAGTACATTGAGAACCTCCGGTATCCAAATCCGGACCCACCTGTACAGTCTGTAGTTCAAGACTACAAATCTACTTGCAGTGTGGTTTTGAAGTGTGGTTTTGAAGAGTGGTTTTCCGGGGCTCGTCGGATATCAGTGGAAACAAAAATGTTCTAATGTTTTAAGGGTTACAGTCTTAGAGACACCACACCTACAAATACATAGGGCCAACAAAAGGTTTACAAATCCTGAACGTAAAATTTCTTGGGTCACGATTTCCAAAACAGAGGATCTACTTATCTCAAGACATATATAAGTCCTTTATAATTGAAACTAAATTGCAGAACCTCCACAATTTAAATTATATCTACTAACAACAATAAGTCAACCAAAATGATTATAATGCCTCTCATTGAGGAAGATGTTATTCACTTGAAGGTTTTTGTAACATAGATAAAATTCCCAACAAACACTACAATGCACACAACGGAATTCAACTGGACTTAAGGAATTTAAAACCACCTCTATATCAACTACTGAGTTAGGAAATCTAATCGTATACAAAAGAAACATATATTATACTAAATTATCTTCTATCTTAAGGCTATCAACCATACAAGTGCAATTAAAGGAATAACAAACTAAGTAGTACAATCTTCATATTCAATTACACAATTTAATTTTCAATTACATAATCAATATCTAGAAATAAAATATCGTAACCAAGATGGGTGATAGGTGAGGATAATATTCACCTTGAAAGAGCTTCTGCAATATCCCCTCTACGTGCTAATTCATTTGACTTCACCGATACCTCCCAACCAATGCTAGGGGTACTCTTCTTTCCCTTGAGCCACAAAGGGGTCACACATAGAGTTTTAGAAACAATAGATCAAACTTTCCCTCTCAAGGAGAGGCTTCCACCTCTTGCACAAGCTTGCATCCCAACTCACACAAATAAACTTTGTCAATAAAAAAATTAACAGCATTTCATTGTCCAGGGTGTTTTCCTCCTACCTCTCCATTCTTTTTATAACAAAATTCACCTTGACACTTGTCATTTCATGCATAAATAGGTAATTTTTAAATACTTAATTAAGAGATTATTCACCCCCAACACATGTCACTCTTCCCTTAAGTTGCGCATGTTTATTCCTATTTTAATTAAAATAATTATGCAATTTCCCTCACATCCCTAATTAGTTCCTATATTTTCTCCTAGTTGTCCCTTAGTTCCTCGATTTCTCTTTTATTGTGTCTCCTAACTAATTTACAGTTGGATTTTGATTATGACTCTTCTCTTAGTTAGGATTTGAAGTTTCACTGACTTAGAATACTAACTCAATGTTGACAACCGATTCTATCATAAATTAATCTCTTTTAATTTAAAAACTCCTTTGATTAATTTCATGCACACAATGTGCACATGTCATAAAATTTTAATCTCCCTACTCTAGATTTTAATTAGTCTAAATCCCTTAGACCCATTTCTATAAAATTTCTTTAAGCATAACAATTTTAAACTTTGATTAAATTATATTTCCAGTTTATGATTTTTAATAAAATTTAATTTCTCTTCTACTCAATTCTAAGTATTCACTTTGTTTTCTAAGGTATTCTAGATCTTTTATTCTCTTATTAATTTAATCATGCAATGTGCCCTTCAAGATGCACCTTCGTGCTCCAAGGGTGCCACTCACCAATTGGCTTAGTTTGGAAGTTGTATGACGTTTGGAGTCAATACTCCACTTGTCGACCTTGTGTGAGACTAAGGGCTTACTGAGGAATAAGGAATATTCTTTATTGTGCGCCCCTCAAAAATCTTCGTGAGTGGCTGTCTCAGTTTTCCCTCATGACATCGTGAACCTATCAGTAACAAGGTAGTCATTAACCTTCAGTTCAAGTCACAACAGAAGTGCTAGTAGGTTGTGACAGAGATGTTGCCACACCTCTCCCTCATCCATCTGATATATCTATATGACCCATTTACTCCATATGTGAGTCAAATTAGCAAGCGTCGCCATGCCTGCATCCACTAACAAAGATAATATTAATAACGCATATACATGAAATCCATAATTGAATCATCATCATTATTCATGCATAAATAAAAAAAATTACTCATAATCAAAGTCAATAGTCCACTCCCTGACTCAATCCAGAGTTCAAGGAAGTATGTCGATGCCATTAGCATCCTCATCATGCCATGTTTCCTGCACACTCAGGAAACCTTATCATAATACATGTCAATGTTATACATCAATATAAATAACATATCAAATTTCAATACTCAATCATAGCATAACCTCATAAACCAAATCAAATAATCATAATGTACCATGTTTAACCAAATCACTTGCATGTAAGTGTCCTCAAAGAATAAACAATGTTATGAAAATGTGATCAGTGGAAATGGATGTTACATACACTCCCTCTTGTGGAAATGGATTGCATCTGATCTTCCATCTCCTGAATAACTTCTAGTCTCACCAAGACCCTATCCTCTCGTAGATCCCAACTCAAAGGTGTTCGACATGGTCGTCCATAGAGAAAATCAAAAGGTGTCATCTTTATCAAACTATGGTAGTAGTTATTATACACAAGTTCTACCAATGGTAAAATTTCTTCCCATCATTTTTTTTTATCCATCACATACATTCGAATCATATCCTCTAGAATTTGATTTTTTCTTTATGTTTGTCCATCAGTTTCAGGGTGATATGTTGTACTAAAATTAATTGTGCCCAAATCCTCTTGGAAACTAGTCCAAAAACGTCTAGTGAATATAGATTCTCGATCAGATATTATCTTTCTCAGTACACCATACAATCTCACAATTTCATTAACAAAAATTATGGTTATGTCTGGTGCTTGATATGTCATACGAACTGGGATAAAATGTGCACTCTTCATCAAAGTGTTGACGACTACAAATATAGAATCATGTCTCCTTGTCGCCAATGGAAATCCAACAATAAATTCCATCAATATAACTTCCCATTTTGATTCAAGAATCACATGTGGTTGTAATAATCCCATTGGATATCTATGTTCAGTCTTTGCTTGCTGACATTCAAGACATTTTGTCACATAGTTAACTATATCATATTTCATCCCCTTCCAAAAGACTAACGGTTTAAGATCTGCCTTCATTTTCATGACTCCAGGATGAGCCATGTACACTGCTCGATGAGCTTCGTTCAAAATTAAAGTTCTCAAATCGTCATTTGGTGGTACATAAATTATTCCATTATATCCTAAAAAGTCTTTCATTTTCTAACATATAACCCTCATATCTAGGTATCATCATGGTATCTTTTCTAGTATTGTATTTTACTTCCTTGTATCAATCGTCATCAATCTGCAATGCCAGAATCGTTTCTCGAAGGTTCGTCTTTAGGGGTATTACTGAGAAAATGTGAGGTCTCCAACTCAACGCATCTGCTACTATATTAATTGTTCCCTTAATGTACATGATCTCAAAATCATACTCACTTAAAAGTTCTGAACAACGTCTTTGTCGCGCGTTCAAGTCACTCTGAGTAAAAATGTGTTGCGATCCACTATGATCAATTTTCAACTCAATTTTGTGTCCAATAAGATAGTGCCTCCAAACACGTAAGGCGTAAACAATCACTAATAACTCCAAATCGTGTGTTGTATAATTCTCTTCATGCCTTCTTAGTTTCCTTGATATATATGTGATAACTCAATATTTTGCATTAACACTACACCCAATCCTTCTTTGGATGTGTCAATACATACTAAGAATTCCTTGTCCATATCTGGCACTTTTAGTATCGACGTTGTTGTTAATAATTCTTTATCCTTTTGAAATGCTTCATCGCATTTCTCTGACCATACAATTTTTTCTTCTTTTGTAGTTCTGTAATTGGGTTTGCTATTTTTGAAAATCCTTCTACGAAGCGTCGATAGTAACTTGATAATCCCATAAAACTACGTACTTCTTTCACATTCGTCGATGTTGGCCATTTCATAATATCCTGTACCTTAATTGAATCTACAGCGATACCTTCTCCATAAATAATATGTCCCAAATAGTGAATCTTCATCTAATAAAAAGAACAATTTGACAATTTTTTGTACAACTTGTTTTCTCTTAAACATTGTAAAACTAATCTCAGATGTTATTCATGCTCCTCTTTTTTCTGAGAGTAAATTGATATGTCATCAATAAATACATGTACGAACTTGTCCAAGTATTCACAGAACTCCCCATTCATTAAGCTCATGAATACACCAGGGGAATTTTTCAATCCAAATGGTAATACAATAAATTTGTAATGTCCAAATCTTGTCTTAAACATTGTTTTAGGAATGTCTTCCTCCTTGATTCACAATTGATGATACCCCGATCTCAAATAAATATTTGACAATATTTTTTCTCCCTTCATTTGATCAAATAAGTCATAAATTCTTGGTAACAGGTAATGATTCTTGATCGTGGCTTTTTTAATTGATGATAGTCAATATAAAGCCTCCACAATCTGTCCTTCTTTCTTACAAAAATTACCAGTGCACCCCACGGGGAAACACTTGGACGTATAAGTCCCAAATCTAATAACTCCTTCAATTGCATATTTAACTCTTGTAATTCAGGTGTTGACATCTAATATGGAGTTCTTGCAATTACTTCTATTCCAAGTTTTAGATCTATAGTAAATTTCAATTCTCTATTCGGTGGTAAACCCAGTTGTTCTTCGGGAAAAAAATCAGCAAACTCCTATACTACTGGAAAGTAATCCAATCTCTCTATTTCACCCTTTTCATTAAGAATTAATATGGCATACAACTTACATCCCTTACGCATACTTTCCTGTAATTGTAGAGAAGAAATAAATCTTAATGATTCTCCTTGGATTCATCCTACGATTAATCTATTATGTCCCAAATCATCAATTAAGCTTAATCTTTTTTTCTTACAGTTAAGTATCATGATGTGCGATTCTAACCAATCCATTCCAATCACAGTATCATAGGATCCCAATATGGTGATAAAAAGGTTTACACTTGTGACGAATTCACCCAAATCGATAATACAATCGTTAACGTTTCCTCCAACTTTTTTATTAGATCCAGATGCCATTTATACATATCTAAACTCATCTTGTTGTATTACCTTCACCTTAATTATTTTTAGGGCATCACTAGAAATAAAACTTTCAGTAGCTCCTGGATCTATCAAAATACTAAAATCTTGATCTGGTATCATACCTGACGTCTCGAGTAATGTGGATTGATGCTCATCCTGGAGGTTATTCATTGTTGCATGAATCCTATGAGCCTTTCCTAGATCTCCTACTGTCCTTTGTATTTCTAATCCAAAATTTCTCATATTTTCAATAGGAAAATCTCTTTGATAGTGTGGCTCTCCACAAATCCAACATTCGTTCTTAGGGTTGGTGCTCCTAGTTCCAAAGGTAGAATCTGTTGGTCTAGGGTTCTGAGGTCCTAATCTGTTTTTCGAAACAGGTCTATAATGTTGGTGTTGCTAAGGACGACGTGATTGTCGTTGCGGTGGTGCTCTATATAGAGTCCTCTGAATGATATCATGTTTGTGTGGTGTATAAAATACAAATCCTCTGGGTGTATCATGGTGCCCGGAAATATGTCTAACGAGTGTCTATTGTTGTGGTACTCTAAGTGGAGTCTGTTCTATTTGCTTGGAAGAGTTGCTACTCTGAATTGCACTGTTCAATTCCTCCTCAACGATAAAATATTTATGTACTCCAACGTGCAAATTATGAGGCGTCAGAATCCTCACCTTAGCATGAATGTTTTAGTTGAGACCAAACACAAACTTATTCACCTTTAAATTTTCAGTGTTTAGTTGCGGAGTGTATCTAAGAAACTTCATAAATCTAGCCTCATACTCAAGTATTGTATGACTACCCTATCGTAAATCGTTTAATTTATTAAGTTGGTGCTCAATGAAATCATCAAATAGGTACCTCTCTCAAAATTGTTCCTTGAACAATTCCCAAGACACGTCTTCAACAACCATATTCAAGTGTAGTAAGAGTGTCTTCCAACAAAGAAGTGCACTCCCCTTCAGCTGAAAAATGGTCATACGGACCTTCATGTTCGAGGTATAATCACACAATGTGAAACAAATTTCCATATTATCCAACCAAACTTCAGCAGCTAAACCATTCATGGAACCCTATAACTCGGTAAATTTTACCTTCTTGAGTTCTCTATGAATAAATCTAGCCTCATACTCAAGTACTGTATGATTACCTTGTTGTAAATCATTTAATTCATTAAGTTGGCGCACAATGAAATCATCAGATAGGTACCTCTCTCAAAATTGTTCCTTGAACAATTCCCAAGACACGTCTTCGATGACCATATTCAAGTGTAGTAAGAGTGTCTTCCAACAAAGAATTGCACTCCCCTTCAGCTGAAAAACTGCCATACAGACCTTCATGTTCGAGGTATAATCACACAATGTGAAACAAATTTCCATATTATCCAACCAAACTTCGGCAGCTAAACCATTCATGGAACCCCAGAACTCGGTAAATTTTGCCTTCTTGAGTTCTCTATGAATACTACCACTAACTATAGGAGGGTGTTGAGAACCATCATTAGGTGAAGATCCCCTGCCCTCATCTTGATCAAGGTGATTTATCAGTGCCTATGACATCCTCTGAAATACCTCAACATACCCATGACATCGTCCACTGCAACATGCTCCTGCTCAATAGTATGCTCTTCTCCCTATGGAGCAGATCCCTCGGGTGTGGGTGTACTTGGAGGAGGCATACCTCTTCCTCCCACACCTCGACGTCTTCTCATTCTCCGTCATCTAACCATGATACCTGCATGAAACAATTTTCAATTTATTAGTAATTACACCTTTAATTAAAATTGCATTGAAAGTCATAACGAGTCCAGTGTTGCAGAGTAGAACCCTGCTCTGATACGATATGAAATAACCCTCTATTCTAACATCAAGGAAATCATAATACCAAGCATACAAATTGAGTAATGTGATCAATGAAAATTTATAAAAAAACACGTATCAAAATTTCAAGACTTTTCAAAATAAACACGTCAATGATTTGTTTTTAACTTACTATATCACTTGTGTAACTTATCATTCAACTCATGACCACTAAAGGATGAAAGGAATAAATTTAAAAATTAACTAGGTACACCATATGTTATAAAGTATGATTAGCTACAATGCTCTCTAATATTATATAGCCAATACACAGGTTGAAGATTTTTCTCTAATTTTTGTCTTTCAAAATTAATTGTGAGGAGCATTATTTACTTTATTTAAGATTAATTATCCTCAACTATTTGATAATACACAAGGAGAATTATAATAAATAATTGTAGAAATATTTATATATAAATAATTATAATAAAATTAACATCTATAATAACATCTATATTTTAATGTTCCTGGAATAACAAATGCAAATACAGGAATAACAAACTAAGTAGTACAATCTTCTTGTACATATTCAATTACACAATTTAATTTTCAATTACATAATCAATATCTAGAAATAAAATATCGTAACTAAAATGAGTGATAGATTAGGATAATATTCATCTTGAAAGAGCTTGCGCAATATCCCCTCTGCTTGCTAATTCATTTGATCACCGGTACTTCCCATCCAACGCTAAGGGCACTCTTCTTCCCCCTTAGCCCCCCAAGCCGCAAAGGGGTCACACACAGAGTTTCATAAACAATAGCTCAAGATTTCCCTCACAAGGAGAGGCTTCCACCTCTACACAATATTTTAGCCCAACTCTCACAAGTAAAATTTGTCAATATAAATTTTAACAACATTTCATTCATCCAGCAATAAAGTGTTTTCCTCCTACCTCTCCATTCTTTTTATAAGAAAATTCACATTGACACTTGTCATTTCATGCATAAATAGGTAATTTTTAAATACTTAATTAAGATATTTTTCACCCAGAACACATGTCACTCTCCCCTCAAGTTGCACATGTTTATTCTTTTTTAATTAAAATAATTATGCAATTTCCCTCACATCCCCAATTAGTTCCTATATTTTCTCTTGGTTGTCCCTTAGTTCCCCAATTTCTCTTTTATTGTGTCTCCTAACTAATTTATAGTTGGATTTTGATTAGGACTCTTCTCTTAGTTAGGATTTAAAGTTTGATTGAATTAGAATACTAACTCAATGTTGATAACCCATTCTCTCATAAATTAATCCTTTTTTAATTTAAAAACTCCTTTGATTAATTTCATGCACACAATGTGCACATGTCATAAAAAATTATTCTCCCTACTCTAGATTTTAATTAGTCTAAATCCCTTAGACCCATTTCTATAAAATTTCATTAGGAATAACAATTTTAAAATTTGATTAAATTGTATTTCCAGTTTATATTTTTTAATAAAATTTAATTTCTCTTCTACTCAATTTTAAGTATTCATTTTGTTTTCTAAGGTCCACTAGATATTGTATTCCCTTATTAATTTAATCATCCAACGTGCCCTTCAAGATGTACCTTCATGATCCAAGGGTGTCACTCGCCAATTGACTTAGTTTGGAAATTGTCTGACGTTTGGAATCAATACTCCACTTGTCGACCTTGTGTGATACTAAGGGCTTACTGAGGAATAAGAAATATGCCTTATTATGAACCCCTCAGAAATCCTCGTGAGAGACTATATATATCTTCCCTCATGGCATCGTAAACCTCTTAGTAACAAGGTATTCATTAACCTTCATTTCAGATCACGACGGGAGTACTAGTAGGTTGTGATAGGGACATTGCCACACCTCTCCCTCATCCATCTGATATCTATGAATGACCCCTTTACTCCATATGTGAGTCGGATTAGAAAGCATTACCATGTCTGCATCCACTGTCAAAGATAATATTAATAACTCATATACATGAAATCCATAATTGAATCATCATTAGTACTCATGCATAAATAAAACAAGTACTCATAATCAAAGTCAATAGTCCACTCCCTGACTCAATCAGGAGTCTAAGAAAGTTTGTCAATGCCATCAACATCCTCATCATTCCATGTTTCCTACACACTCAAGAAACCTCATCATAATACATGTCAATGCTATACATCAGTATAAATAACATATCAAATTTCAATACGGATGTATCCTCCCTCCCCTCCTGGGGGTTATGCGACCTCTCGGTCAAGGATCGTTAAAATATCCGAGCTGAATCAGCTCTTCGGACCCTGTTAGCCCCACAAATCATTTTACACAGACCCCTTTTCTCTTATGCGCAAGTCCTGTGAGACCCATAGGCTCCTGCTAAGCCCTTGTTCCCTTCTGAAAATTTGAGTGGTGGCGCTAGTTCCCTATGCTAGGCCCCTTCTTTACATGACCCTGGGATATGACCTCGAGCCAGTCCTCTTCGCAACTCCGCGCTTCAAAACTTTTGTGGGTAGCTTTCTCCCTTTCTTTCGATCTCTGAATTGTCAAATTTACCTAGGGCCCGATCTACGGTCCACATCTCTCCCATGACCAACAGTTGTGATCTACTTTGGACTCCAGCCTTTAGGTATCTCCCCACTTGGCTCTCTACTTTCTTTCTGAAGTACCCTTCCTCCGAAACACATGGATCTTTGCCATGTGTCCTTATGGATCCAACGATCCAGATCCACTTCGCAACTTTATGGAGATTTCCCTTTTCTCCACGCAAGTTCTTCAAAGATCTTTCTCGCTAACACTCAGATCTGTTGCCACGTCCCTCCCGATGATCAATGGTCAGGATCCACTCCGCTTTTTCGAGCTTCGGTATTTTCACTCGTTGCTCACCTGGAATATTCTAGAATGCCTTGGCTCCGAACTTCCAGATCTTCTGCCACCCATCAACCTTGATGATGGATGTTCTCGACTAGCTTCAGGAATTTGGGACTTCTGTTATCCCATCCTCCTGTGCACTTACAAAATATTTAAGGCTCGTGCACCTTATGTCTAGATCGAATGACTGTCGATCCATGCACTCAGATACGATGGTTGGGATTTTTCCTCCTCAACGCACTCTCCTTGATGTTGTCTGGACGTGGAATCCAACGGTCAAGATCTCCTCCTTGTAGCCGATCTGATGATTGTTGTTGCTCCTCCTCCATGGCTTTGGATTTCTTCCAAAATTGGGAAATTTGTAAGTGTCAAAGGCTACGGCCTTTGAGATTTATCCTGTGGGTCTGACTGTTGGGTCTCGACAGTGCTTCTGGGAACACTATCCCTACTTGATATTTTTCCAATGTAAATTGTCCTTGGCCCTGGCGACTCCTTATACTCTACGTGAAAACTTACACTTCCCTCATGATATTTGGGAATTGGAACAAGTCTATCTGCGCACACCTTGCACTATCTCTCCTGAGCTTTTGAACTTACTCAATCTCCTAAGGGTCTCATCCCTCTGCTTCCTTCAAAGGATTATATGGTGCCCTTCTGGAAACTCGATTCTCTTCCTCCTAATATTTGTAAATCGGAACCCAATTTACCTCCAACACACTCCTTGTGCTCTCTGTGTAGACTTGCACTCGAATCTTCTCTGAGTCTTAACCTTGTGGTGTGCCTCTTGGAAACCTTTCTCCCATAACTTCGAATTAAATTCCTCACACACTCCTTGTGCTCGACTGAGATTTCATATGGCTTCAAACTTTCAACACTTCATCTAAGTGTTGTCCTGGTGCACTCCTTGCACAGGTCTTCCCCTAAATCCAAAATTCAGGTTCATTGATGCACTTCCTGTGTTCACTCAATGCACACTTGCAAAGCTTCTCCCTATAGTCTAATAATTTTATTATCTCCTTGTGCACACTTGGGCTCACTCAATGCACTCCTTTCATATCTCTTCTACAGAGTGTTCAACAACTCTATTCCCTTCAACCTCTCCCAACACTTCAGAATTTGTTTGTCCTATGCACTCTTTGCACCTGCTCTAAGCACTCCTTGTTGAGCCTTTCCTTTAGAGTGTTTAGAAACTCTGAAGTATCTCTTTTGCTTGTTTACTAGAGTATTCAGTAACCCTGGGGTGTCTTCTCCTTGACACTCTTATCTCTTTGAACTCGAAATGGAGTTCTTCTTGTGCACACTTACACCTGATCAATGCTCTCCTAGAAGAGATCTATAGAATCTTCAGCAATTCTACTTTATGTGCCTTCTCTGCACAATCTCTCCTCCAATGTATTCAGCAACCTTGAGGCTCCACTCTGAGTTTGTAAACTATTATGGTGTTCCCTCCTGGCACATTCTCCTCTGATCTTGAAGAAGAATTTAGATGTGCACTCATTGCACTAGCTCACAGAGTTCTCAGTACTATATCATGCACTCCTTGCATTTAGCCTAAAGAACCCATAAATAATACAGCAACTCTCAAAGATAGAGACATCTATCTTCGTCTTGCATATGAAACCTATTACATACATCTACAACATAAATTCATAAACACACAGATAACATTAATAAACATACACCACACGTGAATTCATAAAAAGTGAAATATGTTCTTTTGTATTAATATCACAATGCTAATTACAATGGGTGAGCTCAGACTACAACTGAGTCTCGACTCTCTCTTTCTCTTACTCGAGTTATCTAATTTTTATACAAGATATATTTTACAAAAGAGGGGCTCCTTGAGCTGTTAGGGTCCTAACCCGCACATAGGTAGATTAATATATTCGGATGTAATAAAGGTCAATATTAATAAGGCCTTTCAATAAAATAGAATAAGGCAGATGTAAGAAAACCTAATAGAAGCTTCCGCTTCTAGAAGGATATTCCTCTAGATGCTTCTCTTGATAGACATTTTGTATAAATAAGGGTCAAGGGTATGAAAACCCTAGCTTGGAGATTATTGTAACAGAGCGTTGCTCGATTGGAGGTTGCCCCCTCGAAGAGGCTTGTGAACATTGCTTTCTGAATCAAAGTGTTATTTCTATTGTTGTTCTTATATCATTTATGTGTTATTGTTGAGATTATGCTGGATATTTTACTGTTATTCTGCCATTTCTAGCATTTTATTTATGTTCTGCATATTTTATATATCTGGTATCTTGCAAGTGGTATCAGAGCACTTTCCTTGGCAGAAATTATGGGAATTTTTTTTCAGGGTAGATATGTATTCCGACGTCTTTAAACCACAGAGATCTATTGTTACGCACATAAACCCGCGGTTGAGGGATTCATACACGCAGGAAATACAAGTGGTTCTTAAGCGCACATCTGTTGGCCACCCTTGTAACCCTTGTTGGTACCCCTTCGAGTGGTAGCGCATCATACAGCACATGTGTACAAATCGGCCTAAATTTCCTAAAGCCCTCTTTAGATAAACCTATCGACCGCCGGACTGTTATAGTGTCACTGAGAACAGCACTTGGGAAGATACTCTCTAGTACCTGGGTAGTCAAGTAGTACAGCTAAGGGTATGGTCTATCCTCCTTAGTTAGTGACCTGAGATATTGGGCCGAGTACTACTGTTGGACCCCACACGTATATCAGAGAGCTATAGCACAGGGCAAACCCTTGTATGTAGAACCCTTGAATACCTAACCCTTGGGGGATAGAAACATAAACGAATTAAAAATAGACTAGATCTATTGTCGCGCAGCTGTGTTCGGGTTGCCAAGTAAATACACATCTCTTTCTGGTTAAACATTTGGGGATTTCATCACTGCAGTACTCTTTAGACCGGAGTATAACTCCGCAGGTGTTAAAAAAAAAAAGTCTAGAAATTTTTTCACCATTATTTGAGACCTATTCCATTGGATTCATCTCTCTGCCCTTATCACTTTCATCCATATCATTTTTAGACAAAATTTTTGACCCCACTCGCCCCTTTTTAGTTCACCCATCCTCATGGCCCGTACCCATAGCCAAGACCTGGAAGCTCGCTTCAACACCATGCAATCCGGTTTCCTAGAAACCCAAAAATAAGTAAAACAACTCAGTGCTATTGTTTCCTCCGTCGATTCATCCATCAATGCTACCATAAATACAACCATGCAGTCCTCAATGGGGGAAGTCAAAAAAGAACTTACCATCCATCTTGAATCTGTCTTTGCAGCACTCTGCACCAAATTGAAGATCCATATAGATGACCATTTCTATGAAGCACATCCAAAGAATTAAAGCGAAACTTCCTCCCATTCCCATACCTTTCAGTCCCATCACTTTCAACATGACATACACCTTCCACGGGTGGACGTAACCAAATTTGATGGCTCGTACCCCACTGGTTGAGTAACCCAAATGGAACATTATTTCTGTTTATATGGAATTTACCGATGAACTGGCCAAACTCTGGTGTGGTGTTCTCCATCTAGATCAAGAACGTTGGCAATGGTGGCAATAGAGAAAAACTTCTCGTCAAGGGTATATTGCTTGGACCCAATTTGTGACTGAGCTTTGTGAATGCTTTGACACATACACCAACCATTTGGGCCATTTGACAAAGTTGAAGCAATCTGGAACAATAGAAGGCTTCATAGTTGCCTTTGAACGCCTGGTTTTTTGAACAGAGGGCATGATCGATGCTTTCTTTCGAGAGTGTTTTATTAGTGGCCTCAAGGAGGAGATTTGGGCCCATGTCCTCATGGCTCGACCCTCGACTTAGGTGGAGGCTACTAAAAGGAATAAAGAAGCACAATAGGTGGTATCATCTCCAAACCGAAAACCCTCCTTTATCCCTTTCCCTAAACCCATCACCCCCACTACTCCCTCCACCCCATTAAAAATCCAAAAATTGACCAGGGCTGAAATGGTTGAATGCCAACTCAAAGGCCTTTGTTATAACTATGATGACAAATATTTCTTGGGCCACAAGTGTAAGGAACAAAATTTTTTTATGGCCATCTCTGAGGACATTTCAGAAGAGGATGTTGAAACTCCCCTTGTGTCTGAGTCACCTGAAATCACTAGCATAACCCCTCCCTCAGATCCTCCCAAAGTAGAACCCATCATTTCCCTCAATGCTCTCACTGGTTTTTCCGCTCCCCAAACCCTCAAGTTAATCAGTTACATCAAGCATCGGAAGGTCATCATTCTGGTTGATAGTGGAAGCACCCATAATTTTATTCATCTTCACATTGCCCAAGAAACTCATTACTACATCCATGTTGTCAATAATTTCCAAATCATGATTGCCAATGGTGGTTCCATGAAATGTGGAGGGCATTGTAAAAATGTGTGTCTCCAAATCGGTGACTACCACCTAAAATCCCATATGTTTTCTATCGATATGGGTGGTTGTGACATTGTGTTGGGTGTCGACTAGATAAGAACTTTAGGTCCCATTCTCATGGATTTTAAGGCATTAACCATGCAATTCGACCAGGAAGTCCACAAATATAAATTCCAGGGCATCATTATTGGTTCACCTGAGGTCATTAGTTCTCATCGCATGGAAAAGCTGCTCAAAAAAGGTCATTCTAGTGGCATTGCCCAACTCCATGCCATTCAAGCAACAGAAACACCCTCGGTGCTGCATGACCTCCAAGCTCTCCTTTCTAAACATCAAATGGTATTTTCCACTCCCCAAGGCCTCCCTCCTTCCCACGGTGTTCATGATCATTCCATTCCCCTTGTACCCGGAATCCTCCCTCCCAATGTCTGTCCATACCGCCACCCCTTCTCACAAAAAAATGAAATTGAGAAAATGGTCCAGGAACTCCTTAATGCAGGAGTCATCCGCCCTAGTACGAGCCCTTACTCCTCTCATGTAGTCATGGTCCTGAAGAAAGAAGGTTCTTGGAGAATGTGTCATGACTTCCGTGCCCTCAACAAACTGACCATTAAAGACAAATTTCCCATTCCAGTCATTGATGACCTCCTGGATGAATTGAGTGGCGCCCAATTCTTTACTAAACTTGATCTTCGCTCGGGCTATCACCAGATATGTATGAAAGAGGCATACATTCCCAAGACGGCCTTTCACACTCATGAGGGACACTATGAGTTTTTGGTCATGCCCTTTGGCTTGTGTAATGCTCCCTCCACCTTCCAAAGCCTCATGAATCATGTCTTCCGCCCCTTTCTCTGTCATTTTGTCTTAGTTTTATTTGATGATATCCTCATCTATAGAAAAACCTGGACCAACCATCTTACTCATGTGGATCAAGTTCTCCATCTCCTCTCCCAACACCAACTTTTCCTGAAACAGTCTAAATGTGCTTTTGGTGCCTCAGAAGTAGAATACTTGGGTCATTTGGTTGGCAAGGATGGTGTCAGGATGGTTCCAAAAACAATTGAAGCTATACAATATTGGTTGCACCCAAAGACTCTCAAAAGCTTGCGTGGATTTCTGGGCTTAATAGGGTATTATCACAAGTTTGTTAAGAACTATGGAAATATTGCAGCACCACTCACTGCTCTCCTCAAAAAGAACTCTTTCACTTGGACTCCAGCCGCTGCTCAAGATTTTCAAACCGTGAAGACAGCCATGTGCACCACTCCGGTTCTGGCCCTTCCTAATTTCACAAAGACCTTTGTGTTGGAATGCGATGCCTCAGGGAAAGGAATCGACCTTTGTCCTTCACCAGCAAGCAACTATCTGAAAGGAATCTGGGAAAACCCATTTATGAAAAGGAAATGTTGGCTATTATGCATGTCATTGAGCTGTGGTGCCCTTATCTCTTGGGGCAACGCTTCCAAATCAAGACCAACCATCAAAGCCTCAAGTACTTTTTGGAACAATGCATTTCCTCCCAAGAGCAAAAAAAATGGGTGACTAAGCTCTTTGGTTATGATTATGAGATCATTTACAAGAAGGGCAAAGACAATGTAGTGGCGGATGCACTGTCCTGAAAATATGAAGAAGAAGGATCCCTTTTTTCTCTTTCCTTCATTGTACCCGATTGGCTCCAAGCTGTGTGACAGGAATGGCTTCAAGACCCCAAAAGTTTACATCTGATCCAGCAATTGTAGAGCAAGGCTCTGGCTCCCCCAGGGTACTCTTGGCTATAGGATGAGCTTCGATACAAAGGTCGTTTGTATTTAAGTAAACAATCAAATCTTAAATCCACGGTGCTTTCTAAGCTTCATGCTACACCCACAGCGGGGCACTCAGGGTTCACCAAAACATATGACAGAGTCAAACGTTCTTTTTTTGGGGATGGTATGAAACAGGACATCCGTAATTTTGTAGCTGAATGTGAGGTGTGTCAACGCAACAAGGGAGAAACAGTGAAATCTTTGGGCACACTACAACCGCTTCCGTTTCCACCAGCTATTTGGAAGGATATATCTATGGACTTTATTATTGTCTTACCCAAATCAGGGAATAAATCAGTCATAATGGTGGTTGTGGATCGCCTTTCCAAGTATTCTCATTTCTGCTCTCTTCAACACCCATTTACTACATCCACGGTGGCTCAACTTTTCATGGACCAGGTCTTCAAGCTTCATGGCATGCCGCACTCTATTGTTTCTGATCATGACCCAACTTTCACAAACAATTTTTGGCAAGAACTATTTAAGCTCTAGGGCACCCAATTGCATATCAACACAGCTTATCATCCCCAGACTGATGGTCAAACGGAAGTTGTCAACAAGTGTTTGGAAACATATATGAGGTGTTTTGCTTCTGAAAAACAACATCAGTGGGTTCAATGGCTACCCCTAGCCGAATGGTGGTACAACACTTCCTACCATATAGCTACTAGTGTGACTCCTTTTGAAGCAGTATATGGACAGAAACCACCTTCAGTTCTCTCATACTTACCGGGTACCTCGAAGGTCTAGGCGGTTGACCAAACACTTACAGTTCGAGAGGATATTCTTTGTACCCTTAAAGAGAACTTGGTCAAGGCACAAAATCGCATGAAGCAACAATCAGATCAAGGTCGCTCTGAACGTCAATTTGCAGAAGGGGATCAGGTGTTTCTGCGACTGCAACCATACAAGAAAACTTCCCTCAAGGGAAAGAATTGTCAGAAGCTAGCACCCAAATTTTATGGTCCTTATACAGTTCTCAAACGTGTGGGACAAGTCGCATATCAGTTAGCTCTACCCAGTCGGTCGAAACTACATCCAGTTTTCCATGTTTCATACTTAAAGAAGGTGATTGGAACTCGGTGCCAAATTCAAACCAACCTTCCTGAGTTAGTTGAAGAAGGATCCATTTGGCTATATCCAGAAGCATTTTTGGACCAGTGTGAGCATTGCCTGCGTCAGCGAACCATCAAGGAAGTGCTAGTCCAGTGGAAAGATATGAATCCAGCAGATGCCACTTGGGAACCAGCTACCATTCTGCAACAGTTTCCTCATCTCAAGCCTTGAGGACAAGGTTTTTTTTAAGGGGGAAGACATGTTAGGGTCCTAACCCGAACATAGGTAGATTAATATATTCAGATGTAATAAAGGTCAATATTAATAAGGCCTTTCAATAAAATAGAATAAGGCGGATGTAAGAAGACCTAATAGAAGCTTCCGCTTCTAGAAAGATCTTCCTCTAGATGCTTCTCTTGATAGACATTTTGTATAAATAAGGGTCAAGGGTATGAAAACCCTAGCTTGAAGATTATTGTAACAGAGCATTGCTCGATTAGAGGTTTCCCCCTCGAAGAGGCCTATGAACATTGCTTTCTGAATCAAAGTGTTATTTCTATTGTTGTTCTTATATCATTTCTGTGTTATTGTGGAGATTATGCTGGATATTTTACTGTTATTCTACCATTTCTAGCATTTTATTTATGTTCTTCATATTTTATATATCTGGTATCTTGCACGAGCTCTCCCTCCAACTCACCTAACTCTCATTAATTGCATTGAATTACATCCAATGGCCATCTAGTTCAAATCGAATCTAGATCCCATCAGCCTGTCAGCCATTAAAGGTGACCTTATCTACAGCTTGTACAAAGGCATCAACTCGGCTCTTCCATCCTTTCAACATTAAGTTTCTTTAATTACATTTAAATTTTAAACTTGAGGGGAAAATGAGAGGGTTGGAACCTCTCCCCTCCTTGAATGCGCTCTGATGAGATGGAATGTTGGCGCGTTGTTGAGTTGGATTGATGCTCCTGCATCAAATACTCAAACATAGCATAACCTCATAAACCAAAACAGATAATAATGATGTACTATTTTTAACCGAATCACTTGCACGCAAGTGTCCTCAAAGAATAAATAGTGTTGTGAAAATGTGATCATTGGAACTAGATATTACATACACCCCCTCTTATTTTAAATTTCATCTCGAAGTTTGTACAATCTAAAAATTAAAACAATAAATATAGTTTCTACTAATATATATATATATATATATATATATATATCAAGCTATCAAAATAAATAAGGAAATTGTCGACACATCTCATATGCATCGTCCCAAGTACAAAATGTGGACTATAACTTTCCCAATGGACCTTCACCTGATCGACTATTCGACGTTGTAGTTGTCAAGTGAGATGGTCCAATATGCATATTGGATCTGCTATGAGAGCACCCTCATCAAATACTTGCAATGAACTCAATTCAATAACATGTGATGGATCTGAAATATAATGAAGTAAAACTGAAACATGAAACACATCATGCATTCGCCTCAAAGAATCAGTTAAGGATAGTTGATAAGCCATGAGTCCTTTATTTTATATAATTTCAAAAGGTCCCACAAACCTTGGAGATAGTTTATCACCCTTTCCAAACTTAATAGAACTCTTATGCAGATTCTCCTGCAAAACCACTTTATCACCAACCTCATAACTACAGTCAATACGATGTGCATATACATAACTCTTTTTTTGATCTTGTGCTTCCTTAATTATTTTCCTTATGGATTGCATCTGATCTTCCATATCCTGAATCACTTATGTTCCCACCAGGATCCTATCCTCTAGTCGATCCAAACTCAAAGGTGTTTGACACAGTCGTCAATAGAGAAACTCAAAAGGTGTCATCTTTATCGAACTCTGGTAATTGTTATTATACGCAAATTCTACCAATGGTAGAAATTCTTCCCATCGTTTATGTTGATCCATCACATACATTTGAAGCATATCCTCTAGAATTTTATTCATTCTTTCTGTTTGTCCATCGGTTCCAGGGTGATATGTTGTATTAAAATTTAATTGTGTGCCCAAAGCCTCTTCGAAACTAGTCCAAAAACGTCTAGTGAATGTCAATCCTGAATTGGATAATTTCTTTCTCGGTACACCATGCAATCTCAAAATTTCATTAAAAAACATTTTGGCTATGTATGGTGCTTGATATGTCGTACAAACTAGGAGAAAATGTGCACTCTTCGGCAAAGTGTCGATGACTACAAATATAGAATCATATCTCCTTGTCATCAATGGTAATCCAACAATAAATTCCATCGATATAACTTCCCATTTCAATTCAGGAATCACATGTGGCTGTAATAATTCCACTGGATGTATATGTTCATCCTTCACTTGCTGACATTCAATACATCTTGCCACATAGTAAACTATATCATATTTCATTCCATTCCAAAAGACTAACGGTTTAAGATCTACTTTCATTTCCATGACTCTAAGATAAGCCATGTACACTGCTTGATGAGCTTTGTTCAAAATTAAAGTTCTCAATTTTTCATTTGGTGGTACATAAATTTTTCCCTTATATCTTAAAAGTATGTCACTATCCAACGTATAACCCTCATATCTAGGTATCACCATGGTATCTTGTCTGATATTTTATTTTACTTCCTTGTACTAGTCGTCATCAATTTGCAATGCCAGAATCATTTTTCAAAGGTTCGTGTTTAGGGGTATTATTGAGAAAATGTGAGGTCTCTGAATCAACACATCTTCTACTCTGTTAATTGTTCCCTTAATGTACGTGATCTTAAAATCATACTCACTTAATAATTTTGGCCAACATCTTTGTCATGCATTCAAGTCACTCTGAGGAAAAATGTGTTGCAAACCACTATGATCAGTTTTCAACTCGAATTTTCATCCAATAAGATAGTGCCTCCAAACACGTAAGGAATAAACAATCGCCAATAATTCCAAATCATGTTTTTCATAATTCTCTTCATTCCTTCTTATTTTCCTTGATATATATGTGATAACTCGACCTCCTTGATTTAACACTCAACCCAATCCTTCTTTGGATGCATCAATACATACAAAGAATTCCTTGTCCATATCTGGCACTTTCAGTATCAGTGTTGTTGTTAATAATTATTTAAGCTTCTGAAATGATTTAGCGCATTTATCTAACCATACAAATTTTGTATTCTTATTTTGAAGTTTCGTAATTGGGTTTTTTATTTTTGAAAATACTTCTACAAAGCGTCGATAGTAATCCAATAATCCCATAAAAACATGTACTTCTTGCAAATTCGTCATTGTTGTCCATTCCATAATAACCTCTACCTTAGTTGGATATACAATGATACCTTCTCCAGAAATAATATGTCCCAAATAGTGAATCTTTGTTTGATAAAAAGAACACTTCGACAACTTTACGTACAACTTGTTTTCTCTTAAACATTGTAAAACTAATCTCAGAGGTTCTTTGTGCTCCTATTTTGTTCGATATTAAATTAATATGTCATCAATAAATACATGTATGAACTTGTCCAAGTATTCATGGAATACCCCATTCATTAAGCTCATGAATACACCAGGGGAATTTTTCAATTCAAATGGTAATATGGTAAATTTGTAATGTCCAAATCTTGTCTTAAACGTTGTTTTAGTAAAGTCTTCCTCCTTGATTCGCAATTGATGATACCCCGATCTCAAATCAATCTTTGAAAATAGTGTCGCTCCCTTCATATGGTCAAATAAGTCATCAATTCTCGGTAACATGTACTAATTCTTGATCATGGCCTTGTTTAATTGACAATATTCAATGCAAAGACTCCATGATCCGTCCTTTTTTCTTACAAAAATTACGGGTGCACCCCACAGTGATACACTTGGACGCATAAGTCCCAAATATAATAACTCCTTCCATTTCATCTTTAATTTCTATAATTTAGGTGTCGACATCTGATATGGAATTCTTGCAATTAGTTATGTTCCATAATTTATATCTATAGTAAATTTCAATTCTCTATTCGGCGGTAAACCTGGTAGTTCTTCAGGAAAAATATCAACAAACTCTAATACTACTGGAAAGTCTTCCAATATCTTTGTGTCACCATTTTCATTAAGCACTAATATGGCATACAATTTACATCCCTTGTGCATATTTTTCTGTAATTGTAAAGAGGAAATAAATCTTAACGATACTCGTTGATTTCTTCGTACAATTACTTTATTTTGTCCCAAATTGTCAATTAACCTTAATCTTTTCATCTTATAGTTAAGTATCATTTCTTGTGATTCTAACCAATCCATTCCAATCACAATATTGCAGGATCCCAAGATGGTGACAAAAAGGTTTACACTTGCGATGAATTCACCCAAATCGATAATACAATCTTTAACCTTTCCTCCAACTGTTTTCTTGGATCCATATGTTATTTCTACTTATCTAAACTCGTCTTGTTCCACTGATTTCACCTTAATTCTTTTAAGCGCAACACTAGGAATAAAACTCTTGATAGCTCCTCGATCTATCTAAATACTAAATTGTTGATATGATATCATACCTGACGTCTCGAGCACTGTGGACTGATGCTCGGCCTAGTGGTTATTCACCGCTTCATGAATCCTATGGGCCTTGCTAAGATCTCCTACTCCCATTTGTCCTACTGATCTAGAAGTTCTCTCCTTTTCAATAGGAAAATATCTTTGATAGTGTGGCTCTCCACAAGTCCAATATTCATTCTTATGGTCAGTGCTCCTAGTTCCAAAGGAAGAATCTGTTGGTCTAGGGTTCTAAGGTCTTGATATATTTTGTAAAAAAGATCTATATTGTTGCTACTGTTGAGGACGACGTGACTGTTATTGCGGTTATTTTATATATGGAGTCCTCTTCTTAAAATCATTTATGTCCGGTGTAGAAAATATAGGTCCTATGGGTGTATCACGGTTCCCAGAAGTCTGTCTAACGGGTGTATGTTGTTGTGACACTCTGAGTGGCGTATGTCCTGTATACCTGGAAGAGTTCCTACTCTGAAATCCACTGTTCAATTCCTCATCAGTGATAAAATGTTTATGTACTGCATCATGCAAATTATGAGGCATCAGAATCCTCACCTTACCACGAATGTTGTAGTTGATACCAAACACACACTTATTCACCTTTAACTTTCCAGTGTTCAGGTGCAGAGTGTATCTGAGAAACTCTATAAATATAGCCTCGTACTGAGGTATTGTACAACTACCATGTCGTAAATTGTTGAATTAATTAAGCTAACACTCAATGAACTCATAAGATAGGTACTTATCTCAGAATCCCTCGAAAAATTCCCAAGACACGTCTTCAACGGCCATATTCAGATGTGGTAAGAGTGTCTTCCACCAAAGAAGCGCACTCCCCTTCAACTGAAAATTTTCCATACCGACCTTCATGTTGAAGGTATAATTGGTACACATTATTTGTGTCATCCCTATGACCGTTAATGATGTAAACCTATATGTTTCCTTCAGAGGGGTCAGTGGCCTGAATTCCTGAAGAAAGAAGGGAGAAGAAATTTTACTGAGAGAAGAAGTTGTATTTTCCTTTGTAAAAACCCTATTAAAGAGGATTTCCATAGGCTTCTCTATACACAGCGTGTGGAAATGATTGATTTTCGCAGGCTGTACTAAAGATAGGCTTCAGAGTTTCTGCAGGATGCACTATAGCTAGGGTGCAAAAATGCCTGATTTTCGCAGGCTTCACTACAGCTAGGGTGCGGAAATTCTTGTACGTGGGAAAAACGAGCATCTTCTTGATGCTTCTAGAAGGAGAAGCTTCTACGGTGAGGTGGCCTCTGAACGGTTTGGATCTTACTCACTTTCATGATTTAGTGGGATCATTCTAACCTCCTCACCTTACCTTCTTTAGCTTATAAAAGGAGAGGAGCTCTCATGGAAAAGGATTAGATTGGATTGAGCTTGAGTTTTGTAGATTGGGAATTTGGCTTGATTAGAGTGGCTTTGGACTTTGCTTTGTCAATATAGATTGTGAGTAGCTATCAAATCCATGGTCTCAGAATCCTTGGAGTAAGAAGTGTGTGGGAAGAAAGGAACTGTTGGAAGGAACCTGACAACATCAAGGCATCTGGTTGTATCTTTCTTCCACATTCTTTAATAAACATATAATTTTCTTTCCTATATGAATGTTATTTGTCCATATTGTATGATTCCTTGATCACATACATAGTTTCATATCGAATAGACTTTGTTATTCGTGTCTTCATTGGCTTGTGTTTATTTACAGATATTTCTCCATAAGCCTTGTGACGAAGCTTGGATTGCATTGGCGAAGTCAGATCTTTGATATTTAAAAGGTATGTTCTAGATCCATTTCTCATTTGATAATTGAAATATAAGGAAAGAGTAGTGTATTGTCTTGTTTTGTTCTAGTTTCGTAGTGAAGCTGGGGGGATTGATTTGTGTCTGCACTTAACAATTAGCCCGATAACAAAATTGGCGACTCTGCTGAGGAACAGATTGTTTTCCTATTTTGTCTTTGTTTCTTGCTTTGATTGCCTGGGTTCTGTTTTCTGAGTCACTAGGAGATCTAAATTGACTCTTTGACTATTTAAGTTCACTGGAAAAACCTTCTTACTTCTTTTTTTTCATTTTTACTTTGATTTCCGCACCCTGCTTTAAGGGACAGTGCGGCGATATTTGATTTATGCACCCTACCTTTTTTACACAGTGTGGCGTTTCCACACTGTATTGGTTCTTTGGCCTACGAAAATCAGGGATTTCTGCACTGTTTTAGTCTGACAGCCTACAACGATTGTGAAAATTTTGATTTTTGATGGTTTTTCCTTACCCAAATCTTGGATTTGGTTTTGGGGTGAATTTTTGGGTTTGATTATGATCTATTTGCAGTCTGCTTGACATTTTTGAACCTGCTTTTAGTCATCTTTGCTTTTTTTTCTTTTGAAATATTTGGTCTCTTGCTTTGAGTGTCTTTCAGTTACAAAGCATTTTTTTTTCTTTAGAATTGTTTGGTGAAAGAACTTGTTTTTGTTTTATTGAATAGTTAGTGTTAAAATAGAAACTTGTTTGGGTTGCTTAGTTTCATATCGATTTGCTATTGCTTTTAACTATCTTTGAAACAAAAAAATTTAATTTCTTGCTTTATATTAGATTGGGGGCATCTTTTCATTTGAAGTAGCGAAATTGCATGATTTTTTACTTTTTTGGTCTTGACTTCTGAAAGAAAATTCCCCCTCGTGGTCGAGGGGGGGGGGCAAGAATCGCGTATTGGTGTACAGTCTCTTCGGATCATTTCTTGGAGATCTTGATATTTATGAGTTTAATAAAATTTTGGGACATTGTGCATATGGGAATGATAAACCTTTTCTCCTTCTCGTAATATAGTTTTCATCGAAGTGAAATATTTGCATTATCATTTATTTGCATTGTTTAGAGTCAGTTAAACACATCATTTAGTCCACACCATTTTCCTTTCGAGTAACAACATCCTTAAAATAAAGCGCTTATAAAAATTAATTAGACATTTTATATTTTATGGTAGCAAACCTACATTAGATTAGTTGTAGGGCTTTGGAATAGGTGTGAAAGATAACTTTCCAAAGTTGCAAAAAAACATAGTATCTTGTGATAGGGAGAGTTGAAATCCAATTGCTGAATTTTGTCCTAGGAATCCCTTCTAACACAAGGGTCAATCACGAGGTCGCATTAGGACTGGAAGAATTACTCACCCTGATTTGTTGGTCTTTGTGTAGAGATTACGCTTATTATGGGGGTCACTTGAAGGTATACCCACAAGGATGAGTGGAAGCCTTTCAAGTTGATTTCAAGCTAGATACACTTCCTTTGCGCTTAGATCAGACTATCGATTGTTCCCCCAGACATTATTGTAGTAATCGGTAACCTTTGTGGCTTATCTTTCTAGGTTCTTTACACGAGGTGACTGTGGAGGGGTAAGTCTTCACGGTACCTGGAATCGACGTTGGTCAAAATCACTCGGGCTCCTTGGAGGGTATACCCATGATTATGTGTGGGAGATTGCACCAGGGTGTAAGTCCGTTAAGAATGTTTTCAACGTAACTTTTCCACCCTCTCTATCCCAGGTCCTTCTTGCATTGTTCCCGCAACATTGGATTTCATTACCAACTAGTGTGTTCATTGTGAGAAGGTTTTTTTTGCTTGTTTGCTTCCTAGATTCTTAGTGTGTGTTTTTTTGTTTTCCTTAGAAGACTCTAGGTTGGATCTTTATTTAAAAGCGTCAGTTCCCAGAATGACCAATGAGGGAACCCCTTTTCCAGGGGAACCTTTTGTTTTTCCTTCTTACGGAAACATTGGTCCTCCTCACATCTCTACTTTGAGCCTTCCAAGTCTCACAATTGGATTACCAGTATGGTTGTTTGCCACTCAGGTAATCCTGAATGCAACTAGTGCTTATGTTGTAATAAATTTCCCCCAAGAACATCAACCTCATGTTGATCCTTCACCTTCTTCACCGGTAAGATCTTCTTCACCTTCTCCACTTGCAAGGTATTCTTCCGATTCATCTTGTTTGCTGAGTGAAAGCTCTGCAGCTAGTAACCCAGTGGATAAGAAGAATAAGAAAAGGAAGAATAAGAAGAAGAAAAATCAGGAATGGTCCAAACTTCCAACCATTGCCAAACATGTTGGAAAACAACCAGTTACTATTAATCGTGTTGGGAGTGTTGATGATGTCAAGATCACCCACACAAACTGTAAGCCCAAGTACCCTTGCAGGCTTTGTAAGGGTATCCATCTTCTTAAGGATTGCCCTGGTCTATCCAAGGTTAACAAAGCATGGTCTACACACCCTCGCCAACCCATGTTGTCAGCCTCTGAACAACATCCTGATGACCTCCCATCAACTAGTCAAGATATTGTTGGGAAGAAGAAAAGTAGAGTCAAGTTCATGTGTATGTTATGCAGAGGGAGTCATCAAACTCACCTTTTCCCTTGTATGGACGAAGCCTCGAAATTACTAAAAGACATGAATGTTTCACAGCCACACCTTCTAGCTGATTATCACAAGCTTACTCTCAACCCACCTGTAGTTGATGGAATGATCAATCTGGTCCCTTCATCGGTTAGTCTGATTGATCAAGTTGTCAATCTGGTCATGTCCTTAGTCGAACCAGTTGACAAAGTGGTCAATCTGATCCCATCTTCGGTTGATCCCACTCTCCCATTAGATAGTGCAACCCAAGTGGTCGATCTGATCCCATCCTCGGTCAATCCCACTCTCCCGTTAGAGAGTGAAACCCAATCGATCGATCCCTTTCCACCCATCGACCCCATTCTCCCCTTGGAGAATGAACCCCAAGTAGTTGATTTGACATCATTATCAATCGATCCTACTCTCCTGATAGAGAGTAAACTCGATACTACCCATGTTTTTCTCGTTGATACAAAATCTACCATGTCGGGGGGCATTCCTCCTTCTCCCATGGAACCTCCTCCAAGTAATGAGGCCATCCTTTTCAATTGGGATGTGCTAACTGGACCTCATCTTCCCTCTCACATTCCTTTCTAGATTGCAGTGTAGGTTTGTGGTCAAGATGTTCCTCAGAAACTGATAGAGGAAGGTGTGTCTGTTAGTATTTTGTCCTCTATTGCTTGGCAAGATTTGGGTTGTCCTCAACTTTCCATGGTTACACAGAATCTGATAGCTTTTAACAGAAGAACCAGTCAACCTTTAGGGACCCTTCCTCAGTTTCCCATAACTTTGGGAGGGAAAACTGTCTTTATTGATGTCTTGTTATTCCAAGAGCCCTTGGATTTCGCTTTACTCCTTGGGTGAGATTATGTCTATGCCATGAAAGCTATTGTGTCCACTCTTTTTCATGTGATATATTTTCCTCATAATGGAATAATTGTGACTATTGATCAACTTTAATTCATCGGTCCTGATTGGATGACCTCCCTAAATGGTTCTTATATACAGACGGTATCACCCCCGTCATGAGTTAATTATGTGGCGTTTTCTCCCATGCCTTCAACTGTTGATGAAGATGCATCTCTCACTATAAGCTCAGTCTCTTATGACTTAGATCCGGTAGTTGACATGGTGATCTCTTCGATAGGGTTTTTAGAGCTTTATCTCTTTACCCCTATTGCGACCCTCGACATGGTGTCCTTCCAGAGTGTGTCTCTTCTGTCCATTGAAGATCTCTTGGAATCCATGACCGAGTTTTGCCCCTTGACCTGGCGTCCTCCCGGAGCGTTGTCCTCTTGGAAGACATGATCAAGAAAACCATCTTTGAGCATGGTTTTCTGATTTCAAGCTCATTTAAAAATGAAACCATCCTTGAGCATGGTTTTCTGATTTCAAGCTCGTTAAAAAATGAAACCAACTGAGGATAGTTTTCACATCTCTATAGCAACCTCGTTAAAAAATGAAATATATCTTACGAGCGTGGTTTTTGTTTCTGTGTCAAGCTCATTCAAAAATGAAACAGTGGTCTGGGGATTATACTTAGAGCCTTGAGCATGGTTTTTTGATTTCAAACTCATTAAAAAATGAAAGTAACTTTGAGCATGGTCTTTTGATTTCAAGCTCGTTAAAAAAGGAAACCAGCTTTGAGCATGGTTTTTTGATTTCAAGCTCCTTAAAAAATGAAACCATCCCTGTGGATATTTTTTGTGTCTCTGCAGCAACCTCATTAAAAAATGAAACAAAGGTTATGAGAATAGTTTTTGCGTCTCTGTGGCAACCTCGTTAAAAAATGCAACAGAGGTTACGAGCATAGTTCACGTTTATGTGTCAAGCTCGTTAAAAAATGAAACAGATTGTTCACCCTCTCTGTTTGAGTCAAGTCCTTCGTCTAGTATTTGAAGCTTCATTTCATTCTCCTTTGCAGTTCAATGAAATGAAGCTTGGGGGGAATTTTCTTCTAGCCTCTAGACTTCATGTTGAAGTTGAGCTGCTAGTTTCTTAAGATGGAGGCTAAGTACCAACCATCCCTATGTTATGTGTTGGGAAGTCGCAAGCATAGTTTCTTATGGTTCAAGCTTGTGTAAAAATGAAGCCACCTACATCAAGCATAGTTTTCTATGGTTCAAGCTTGTGTGAAAATGAAACCAGGTCCAAGCATAGTTTTGTTTAGTTTTAAGCTTGTGAAAAAATAAAATATATCCCAAGCATAGTTTTTTTTTGTTTTAAGCTTGTGTAAAAATGAAAACAATCTCAAGCTTAGTATTTGTTCTTTCTCTTGCTCATAAATACCTGAGAATGTAACCGATTAAACTTTTATCACTTTTTCGGACTCGTAAAGGTTATTTGAAAAAGGAAACCCCTGGAGTTCCCTTTAATCTCTTTTCAGACTCTCTAAACATGAAAATATTGCCGAGCGGTCTTGTTCTTTTCATGCTCGTTAAAGTATCAGAAAGCACGTCTATTGAGAGGTAATTTACCTCTTTTTTGGTCTCGTCAGACTAACTTATTAAAAAGGAACTTTTGGATTTTTCTTTAAGTGTTTTTAAAACTCTCTAAACATGAAAAACCCTTGAGTTTTCTTTCTTTGGACTCATAAAACAAACATCGAAAGGCCCATGTGAGACCGAACAACTCCTTTCTAGGGTTCTTTAAACATACTCTAAGGGACTCATCCGAAGGATGAGCTTACACTACAAGCATATGTTATCCTCCTCAATCTTGTGTAAAAATAAAGAGGTACTCACCAGAAATGGTGGGGGGGAAATTGGGAAAGAAATGTATCTAAACCTGTATTCTATGGGAGAGCCACTTTTGAACATGACACCCTTTCACTTTCTTTATGTCTAGGTTCGAAAACCTGCTTGTCTCTTGATCATACTCCTTTATAAGATTACAAATTGGTCTGTGATCCCTGTTGTTGAGTCAGTGTTTCCAAGACAATTGTTGTGTTGTCAATATGTTCAAAGAGAATTTCAACCCGGAAAACCTTCTATTGCGTCGGCCATTTCTGTATTCCTTAAGCCTTCTATTGTGTTGGCCATCCCTGAGTCAATCCTAAGTCACTGATTACTCTAATCTACTTCAAATATGGTTACCTGTTTCGTGTCATTGATGGGGGATATCTTAAGGCCCTCCTGTGACGAGTATTTTCTTGTCGACTTCAACTCATTATCCAGGAATTAGACTTAGAAACTAATTGGTACCTTGGAACTTGCATGCCTCAATGGAAGGTTTTCTCACTTTCGAGAGTGGGTTTCCATTATTGACCCATGATCGGGAGATTCCACCGAGTGTTCGACTTCAGCTCATTAATTCACATTGGTTGGATTGTACTAGTGTACCTTGGGAGTCATTAACATTAATGGTGATTTCCCTTGCACTTGTTAACGGTATCCATTAATGACCGGTAATCAAGTGGTTTCTACCATGTTCGACTTCAGCACATGTATTCACATGGTTAGATTCGTACTATAGAGTGGTGGAGATGAAGACCCTGGATCCTTTCTGACATATTCAGGTTGTGTTGGAGTACATTCAGTTTGTATTGATGCATAGATCCACATTGTATGTCTCGTGGCTATGTTCAAATTTGAATCTTTAACACATATATCCACAGTGTATTTTTGGTGGCTATGTTCATATTTGAGTCATATTGGCATGGATCCATAGTGTATGTTTGCATGTTGGAATTTATGCTTTGAGTCATTTGTATTCTGAGTATGGGAATTCCTACCTCAGTGATGATATATTATTGTACTGTATTTCCTTGTTTTTTGGCAGGTTTCCGACCGACATGTTCCTTGTTCCCTACACACACTCAACAAAGTATTTCAGCTATCACATTGTTCTAACTTCACACTTTGGGGGGCTCTGTGTTACACATTATTTTCGTCATCCCTATGACCGTTTGTGATGTAAACCTATATGTTTCCTTCAGAGGGGTCAGTGGCCTGAATTCCTGAAGAAAGAAGGGAGAAGAAATTTTACTAAGACAAGAAGTTGTATTTTCCTTTGTAAAAACCCTATTAAAGAGGATTTTCACAGGCTTCTCTATACAGAAGGTGTGGAAATTCCTGATTTTCGCAGGCTGTACTAAAGCTAGGCTACAGAGTTTCCGCAGGTTGCACTATAGCCAGGGTGCGTAAATGTCTGATTTCCGCAGATTGCACTATAGCTAGGGTGCGGAAATTCTTGTACGTGGGAAAAATGAGCGTCTTCTCGATGCTTCTAGAAGGAGAAGCTTCTATGGTGAGGTGGCCTCCGAGCGGTTTGAATCTTAGTCACTTTCATGATTTAGTGGGATCATCCTAACCTCCTCACCTTATCTTCTTTAGATTATAAAAGGAGAGGAGCTCTCATGGAAAAGGATTAGATTGGCTTCAGCTTGAGTTTTGTAGATTGGGAATTTGGCTTGATTAGAGTGGCTTTGGAATTTTCTTTGTCAAGATAGATTGTGAGTAGCTATCAGATCCATGGTCTCAGAATCCTTGGAGCAAGAAGTGTGTGGGAAGAAACGAACTATTGGAAGGAACCTGACAACATCAAGGCATTTGGTTGTATCTTTCTTCCACATTCTTTAATACAGATATACTTTTCTTTCCTATATGAATGTTATTTGTCCATATTGTATGATTCCTTGATCCCATACATAGTTTCATATCAAATAGACTCTATAATTCTTGTCTTCGTTGGCTTGTGTTTATTTGCAGATATTTCTCCATAAGCCTCGCGACGGAGCTTGGATTGCATTGGAGAAGTCGGATCTTCGATATTTAAAAGGTGTGTTCTAGATCCATTTCTCATTTGATAATTGAAATCTAAGGAAAGAGTAGTGTATTGTCTTGTTTTGTTCTAGTTTCATATTGAAGCTAGGGGGATTGATTTGTGTCCGCACTTAACAATTATCCCGATAAAAATAATCATGCAATTTGAAACAAATTTCCATATTCTCCAACCAATATTCGATGGCTAAACCATCTGTGGAACCCCAGAACCCAGGAAATTTTATTCTTGGTTAAACTGGACGGCTTCTCTCTACTACCTGCATTGTAGAACCAAGGTGCATATATTTAAGGGTACCAACAAATCCTAAAACTATCGGCCCTTCTGGTAAACCAGAAGGCAACACAATACACAGAGTGCATTGTGCAGTCTCACCCGAGATAACTTTAAATGGGTGGATGTAAGACTCAGGTGTTTAGAGCCTAGGATTGAGCATGAGATAGGGGATCTATATTCTGAGCCATTAATTATTATTTGTATTACGAACTATTGTTATCCTCTTTTATATTTTAACCTCCGTGGTATCTTTTCGTTATATTCCCACAACAATTAACCAAGCAATATAATAACTTATTCATTCATTCATTGCACACAGCGTTTAACTACTAAAAATATGACAAATATATGCATGCATTCATCACATTACACAAGTATTACCATGTTTCACCCTCTCCTGGGCTACATCCACAAAGATTTGGCTCTTGGCTCTCTTATTATGGCAGTTCTGCAATTATCGCGCCTCACGCTTACAACTCTCCTCAGATGGGTAAGATCTGTGTGAGGCGAACTAGATCGCACCAGGATCCTCAGCCTGTGATCTAATCCTCGAGATCTACCTTTTCTCTTCTGCTTAGCTCACTTTATTTACAAAAATAGTACATCTAATCAAAACCATTACATAGAAACAATCTCAAATCTACAGAAGCAGTAAATCTCAACCTCAGCGAACCTCTCTGAATTCTTCTATGATTCCTTCGTATCTATATTTATATCTATCGGGCTCTTCATCCATTTACAAAAAAACCTTACAAAAACCCTAACCCTACTTTCGTTAGGTATTCCTTCTATGCATGCATTCGTTGCTTCCTTCCAGTTGTCGCCTCCTTCTTTCATGCATGCGTGTTGTGCTTCTTACTAGTTGTCGCTTTCCTCCTGCATGATTTCTTTCCCGAGATTTCTCTTCTAGATGTCATTCTTCTTTGTGCATGCTTTCTTTCCCACTTCGGCCTGTTGCCAATAGGCCCCCAACACTGACATGTGACTCGTCCTGAGTCACCTAATCTTTCTGCGCTGCCTTGATCTCTTCGATGATCATCTAGAATTTTTCCCTCAACTCTATTGCTTTTGTCAGTGCCTGCGCGGTCTTCTCCTTAATGGTATCCATTACCTAAACTACCACTTCGTCGCTCAATAGTCTTTCACATTTTTCCTGTGTCTGTGCCATATGTGTTCTATCTCCTTCTGCCAATGTGAGTACTTATGCTACCCGTTCCTGTAGTGGTTCTATTTGAGCCTAACGTTCTTGCTTCTATGTCTGAACAGTGATAAGTTTTGCCTACATATTCTTCAACTCTTGCGTCCCCTTGACGCATTATGGGATTGGTGTAGTATTTTGCCTCTATTTAAGTTCTTGGATCGCTTCATTGATCCTTTCCTCTTCCTTGTCCTAGAGTTGAACCTGTGGATCCTCCTCCAGTCTTGTCCAAAGTTGCGCTACTTTGTCAAGCAAGTCAGTTGTCGTGCTAACCTGCTTCTCCATCTCCTATATTTTCCTTGTTGTTGCATTCCTCCTTTGCTCCTTTACTGTCGGTGGAGTTGTTGGTGTTATTTGTTCTCGAAGATCCCCGATCTCCTTTTGGTATCGAGAAATTGTCTGTGCAATCTGGTCAATCTTTTCTATGGCTGGGAGTTCGTTTCCTTGTGCAGTGTTTGGAAGTTTCCCAAAAATGTCTCCCACTCTGCGTTCCAATTCGTTCCTGTGTTTCGTCTCCTTCTGAGTTTTGGATTTGGCCTGCTCATACTCTTTTTCCAGTGCTTCATGTTTCTTTGTTTCTTTCTGTAGCTCGCATTTTGTATGGTTTTGTCATGAAGCTTATCAAGCACACTTCCTCCATGATGTGATTAATGCACCATAATTGTGGGTTTAATGCATTTACGATAGTTTTGTATTTTCCATTATGCTTATCTTGTCATGTCCAGTTGGCGTGTTTAATGTGATGTTCCATCAGTCCTTGCCATGCCTTAATTCTGCTTAGTGTTGTCCTTTCATCCTGATTTTTTCGACTTTCTGTTTCCCGCTTGTTTGTCTTAGGCATGTAATCGTTTCTCTTTCCTTTACTGCATTCATGTTTCGAGCGTCCTATGGATTTTTTCACAGCTTTTCAGTTTTTGTTTTTTTTACTACGCAATGGGTGGTCGAATGTCCTTGTACAGCTTCAGTCAACTCCCATTGACCATTCCTCTGAGGTTTGTGCCTGCTAAATCTCTTAAATGTACATATCCATTGTCTGTTACATATTTGACCTCGTATGGTCCTAACCAATGCATTGTCATCTTTCCTGGGTGCTAAAACAATTTTCTATCATAGAGAAATACTAGATCTCCTTTCGTGAAAGTAATCTTCTTAATGTGTCGATTGTGCCATGATTTGTCTCTGGCCTTCCGCACTTGTTGATGGAATCCTACTAGGATTCTGTCTTCCTCCATTGCTAACAGCTGGTTCATTCTTTCCTGTACTACATCGCATTCTACCATTTGTGTGATAGCGGCTACACATAAGTTGGGTACTAAAAATTCTAATGGCACTACCACTTCTTGGTCGTAGACGAGTTTGAATGGTGTGTGCCCTGTCAACTTCTTACATGTCATCCTATACACCCATAGCACTACTGGCACTTTGAGGTCCCAGTCATCTCTGTTGATGTTACAGATCTTTGTCAGTGCGTTCTCTAGAATTTTGTTGAAGGCTTCTACTGTGCCAGTCGCCTGTGGATGATACGGTGTGCTTCTCTGGTGGTGAACTTCAAATTCTTGAGCATCGTGTGGATGGTTTTATTTATGAAATGCATTCCTTGGTCGCTCATCAAAACTCTCGGGCACCCAAACCTAGTAATTACTTGTTCAAATAAGAAGTGTGCAGTGGTCTTTACGTTGTAGTCTTTTTCTGGTGCAGCTTCCACCCATCTTGTTAGGTATTCCATCTCGGTGATGATGTATCTTGCCCCTGTTCTTTTGGCTAGTGGATTAATAGGTCCCACAAAGTCTATTTTCCATTTATCAAATGCATGTAGTGTCACTTGCGATAGTAACAGCATCGTGTCCCTTCTGTTGGGTTTGCCTACCCTTTGACAAACATCGCATCCCTAACAGTACTCTTTCGAGTCTCTATGAAACATTGGCCACCATAATCCCATGTGGAGTACCTTATGCACGGTATCTTTTCTTGCATAGTGTCTTCCTACCAATCCCTCGCGGGCTTCTGCTAAAATTCTTGGCCATTCGTGCTCTAACACATACCTTCATAAAATGTTATTTGCTCCCATTTTGTATATATGTCTTGCGATCAGTTGATAGTCTGTTGCGCGAAATACCAAGTTCTTCTTCTGTGTGGTGGTATAATCTTGCGGCATGGTACCTATGCTCAAGTACTGGATGATCTCTATGAAGTGGTCATTAACAATCTGTACTGAGAATAATTGTGCATCTGGAAAGTTCTCTTCTAAGCTCATGGGTTCTTCTCCATTTGTGACCCGTGATAGGTGGTCAAGTCGTGCATTTAGTTTTTGTGGTTTGACAATTACTTTGAAGTCAAATTCCTGAAATAATAATAACCATCAACAAATTATCCCCCCCAACACTGGCTTGTTGACTAGGTATTTTAGGGCTGAGTGATCTGTAAATGTCTTAAAATGTTTTCCCAATAGGTAGTGTCTGAACTTTTGAAGTGCGTAAACCATATCTAGGCCTTCTTTTTCTGTTGTTTTATAGTTTTGTTCTGAATCAGATAGTTTTTTTCTTGTGAATGTGATCGAGTGATCCAAGTCTCCTGCTCCTGGCTGCGCTAAGATATCTCCAATTGTTATCACTGATGCATCTACATGCACATGGAATGTCTTTCCCCAATCTAGAAATACTAATATTGGTGCAATGACCATCTTTTCCTTCAGGGTATCCAGACTGTGTTTACACTCGTCATTCCATTGGTACTTTGTATCCTTCCTTAGCAGTTTTTCCATTGGTGTTGTGATATACGCATATCCTTTGATGAATTTCCGATAGTATCTTGTGTGTCCTAACGTTGCTCATAGCTGACAGACTATTTTTGGCATTGGTAAATTAACGATGACTGTGATCTTTTCCAGATCGACCAATATCCCTTGTTTGCATACTATGTCGCCCAATAGTATCCCGAACGGTGTTCCAAATACACATTTCTTTATGTTTAGTGATATATGACACTGTCTGCATCGTTCTAGCATCAAGCATAAAACTTCCACATGGTTTTTCAACAGACTATAGACTGTCCATTTGTCCAGGTATACTTCGATAAACTGATGGATGAATTATTTAAATGTTCTAATAACCAGTCTGGAGAATATTCCTGGTGCATTCTTCAGTCCAAATGGCATGACTGTATATTGGTAAGATCCCCATTCCGTTGCGAACATGGTCTTGTATCTGTCCTCTTGTGCTATCTTAATCTGATGGTAGAATGAGAATCCATCAGTGAATGAGTAAGCTTCGTGTCCCCCCCACATTCTCTAGCACTTCATCTATGAACGGTGTAGGGAATGGGTCATGTAGGAATTCATCATTCAATTTCCTCAATTCGACATATATCCTAATCCCTCTTCCTTGTTTCTTGTCATGTATGACCATCGGGATTATCCATTATGATTCCTCGACTGGTTCGATTATGCCGGCTTCAAGCATCTGATCGATCTCCTCTTTAAATTTTTGTTTATATATGGGATTCATTCTATATGGTCGTCTAATCGGTCTTGCTTCGAGTCTAAGAGGTATTTTCATCTCTCCCAGTTCTCCTGCTATACCTTGTTATAACCCTAAATTGCACCACACATGCTTACCTGGCATCAGGCCAACTCATATCCCTTCTTTGCCAAAACTTTGTTGAACAACTCTTTGAAAATCCTCTTGTGTAAAGTCCCACGTGCCCTAACCCATTACTGCATGCATGTACACACTAGCTGAATCACAACAGCCCGCGTGTACCTAACAAAGCATGAAAAAAGGAAAGTTGTTGACAAAAAAAAAATCTATGGGTCAGTTAACTGAAACTCCCAGCCATGCATGGCCGAGGGTTAGTCCAAAACCCTAGCTCCTTCTAGCCTATAAAAGAAGGGGTAGGGGTACCATTTGGAGGAGGAAAAAATATAGCAAAGAAACTCTGCCCATTTACGTAATCCATTGTCCCAACCCTTTATCCTTTCCTCATGCCAAAGGATATTTAACACAAAGTAGTTGAAGGACAGAAGAAGAGGAGCCCAGGATCAGGTTCAAGGAGCGGTGGCCGGTCTCAGCTTTTGTAAGGTGATTCACCTTACATAATAAAAAGAATGTTTTTCCCATCCCAAATCATGAATTGACTATAGTTTGATTGATTTATGTTCGATTTATAACCCTTGAGTATAGAAGTAGCATGCATGCATAGTTGTTGTTTTTCTTGAGTGCAGGTCATTTTTGGAAGGAGCAGCACAAACAAGTAATCGAGCACAACGGAGGATCTACATTGAACGCCGGTAATAAGGTAGTTAGTCTTTTTCCATGCATTTACTGAGAAAGAGGGGTTTAAATCTTGGGATGTAGGTTAAAAAGTAGTTTCTATTTGGTCAAATCTGCATGCAACGTCTTACCCTAACTTTCTAGTCCATAGGGTGTTTTCCCAACAACAAAATTGGCGACTCCACTGGGGAAAATACTCTTTAGGGTTCCTAGATTTATTTGAGTTTTTGGGTAGTTTAGAGACTAGGTTTTCTATTTTTTCTTTGCCTGTCTTTTATTTTTCTGAAAGGTCTGAGCTAGCAGGGAGTCTGGTTTTCCATACCAACTTTCCCTGACTTTTGCTTGACTGTGTTTTTCAGGACACACAGAGGTACACGCAGCCTGCAGAAGGCCTGAACAAGTGTACCCATACCCTATCCTCTGACAGCCCGCATGTGAACGCTAGCTGTAGAGATAGCAGTAGCGTGTAGGAGTTCAGAGAACCTTAGAGGCAGTCCTCCTCTTCCCTGTCAGAATTACACATTCTCAAGGGGTTTTCTGGAATCCTGTCTGAGTCTTGTTGGTTCACAGTCCTATCTCAGATTTCTTTTTTTCTCTTTATTATTCCTTTCATTATTTGTCTTTTCTGTTAGAAAGAGGATCCAAGCCTTCAAGGGATCCTGGTTATCAATACCAAAGGCCTCTTCCTGGCTTGGACTGCCTGTTTTCATATTTTTCCTTAGAATTTAGATATACATGCGGCTTGTACAAGGTCAGCCCGCGTGTACACGCTTTCTGTCTCTGTTCAGCACGCGTTGGCACGCGTGTTGTTTTAGTGACAGTCGTGTGCCTGTACAGGCTACTTTTTGCTCAGGGTGGGGCAGTCATCCCCTCCTTTGATAAGAAGTATTCCTCTTAGGTGTTTGAATCTAGGTTTGAACAGTCAGTAGGTTAGGATTCATCTTACCCTTAGCTTGCTTTTTTTCAGTTAATAGTTGACAGAAAAATAAAAATAAAAATTGTTTTATGGTTTTTAGACAAGCGTGAGAGTCATTGTTTGTTCAATTGCTTTTGTGTGATTCTTCAATCTGATTCTTTGCGATCTGCGCTTTAAGCCAGAATTGTTTTCTTGGTTTTTTACTTGTCGGTATTTTCCCTTTCTTGCTTTATTAGCATTTAAATAAATAAATAAATCTCTTTTCATTTTCTTCTTTGGTTAAAAAATGTGTTTTTGCGTCATTAGCTAGGTAAAAGTATTTTATTTTGTAAGTTTTTTCAATGCACTTAGATGATAAGTAGCTCGTAGTTGAGTGAAATTCCTATGAGTTTTCTATCCAAAATCTTAGAAAAAATTTAAAAAATATTTTTTGTGAAAAGTTGTTGAAATTTTGCATTTCGTAAAAGTTTTTTTGTTTCCTGCTTTTTCATTCATTTCTACTTTCATCTTTTACACATCATCAGTTTCACCCTCATACCCCTTGACATAATATAAAGCCTTAAAAGAAACGCTAATTTTAAAATCTACTAGACTTTTGTGTTTGTAGGGTTCACAAACTAGTTCAGGATTAGGGCCTTGGATTAGGTTGGAGAGGAAACTCTTCAAGGCCATTCAAAACCAAACATTAGAGTCTGAGATAGGGAGTGTCTAAGTCTAGTTTCGTGGAAGTTATCTGGGACCCCCCTCTAACACAGGGGATAAACACGAGGTCGCGTGTGAAAAGGTAGCAAAGATAACCCCTCCAAAGTCGGACCAATCGTAGTGGAGAACACATATAGAGGGCTTATTTTGGGATTTCATCGTTTGCATTTTGCATGGGGCTTCGTGGGTCTCGAATCCATTTGAGGTCCTCAGTTGTCTTCTAGACCATTTTCTCTCAATACCCTTGATAGGTTTCGATCTTGATACCCTGCTCATTGTGGTCTACCCGGCTTTCGACTGTACCCGCCTGGTGACTGTTCGCGTGCTGGAAACCTAGTTGCCAATCTTTTTAGGGACATACATAGGTGACTGCGGGGGTATACCACGGTACCTAGGACAAACATCAGGCCATTCTTTGCAAAGTATACCTGGAGGGTGCTTCCGTGTTCGAGTTGCACTTGCACCGGTAAGTTGCTCTAGTGTTGGTTGTTGTAACTATTCTTTCAAATAAGTTTAGTGATTTCTTGTCTTATCTCTTAGGGGCTTCTTTTTTAGTGTCTATTACTTTTGAACGTTTAGAATACCTTAGCGTGTCTTGGATCTTCTCACACAGTGGAGGATCCCGAGCTCCACCGATCATGAAGGTTGCTTGGCCTGTCGTCGGTTACACTGGAGCCACCCCCGCCACCTTTAAGGCAGCTTCTCTTGGCTCGGTTTAAACCCCAACCACTGATATCTTGGCACCGTTTATTGTACCAATCAAATTTCACAAACGCCAGACAGTGCCTCAGATAGCTATGGAAACAAATGTTGTTACTCCTTCTAGGAATTCGTCAATTCCCATCACAGTTGCCACCACGGGAGAGTCATCTCCTAACTTACCGTCGTCGGTCCAAGCCACCATGGTCTTGGCCACAACTACATTGCACAGTGGACCGAACCCGTCTATGGCGGTAGCCACAACCCCCTTCACACCTAGTTCGACAAGCCCTCCGTTTTCATATGGTATGCCTAGTTTGGGAACAAGTCCTGTACTAACCTACTCCACTTTACAGACTTTGAGTCTGGGGGCAGGGAGCTCTAGTGCTCCTCTGCAAGGTCAACTTGGGGGAACTCTTGTCCCTTTTAACGCTTTTCCTTATGCAGGAGGTCATATCCCTCCTTCGTCCCCTTCGCTTGGTGGTCCGCATCAGCAGTCCACCTGGCAGCCTACACACACTAGTTTATTTGGAGCAGGGAGTCAGGGACCCCCTTCACACAGTATGTTGGTAGGTTCAACACCGTTTTCTTGGAATGGGACATTTGGTAACAACACATTATCATCTGTCGCTTTTCCGACTGGGGGCAACCCCATTTTTGGACAATCCACTCCTGCGCAGGGTATTATTCTTGCATAGGGGGCACACATAGCAGGACCTTGGAATTCAGGACAAGGATTCGTTCCCTCCTCCGGAATTTCGTTCTGGGGTAATTCTTTCAATAGTCAATGGAACCCCGGACAGACTTCTATGCCTCTCCCCGTAGGACCGGCATGGGGTAATCCTTCCCAAAGTCCTCCGAATACAATGCATGCCCAACACTCTATGTCCTTTTTGGGAAATCAGTCGATGATGTCTCCACAGATGCAAAATCCTTACACTGGTCAGGGCCATGGTTTCTACTAGAATCCGGGCTAGTAGCCAAACTTTTCCTGGCAACCTGGTGCCAGTCAAACTCCAAGAACCTTTTTCCCAGGTTATCAGCAGCAACCCAAACTACCATTCCTGGCGACTTTACACTTGTCATATTTGACAAAGTTGTTAAATGATCCTATTTGTCACGATCCATGTTGGCCTCCTATGCCGACGAAGTTTCCTTCAGACATTCCAAAGTTCGAGGCCAAGCCTAATGAAGATCCAGGTGATCATGTGACTACCTTTCATCTTTGGTGCTCATCTAACTTATTGAAAGATGACTCCGTACAGTTGTGATTGTTTCAACGTACTCTTATTGGGAGTGTCGCGAAATGGTACATCGAGCTCAATCTCTCAAGATACTCTTATTTTGGCGAACCGGCGATGGTCTTCCTTAACCATTTCCAGTTACCTGTGAGATACGATGCTGGCACAGAGCTGCTCACCAATTTCGAACAGACAACAGCGGACCATATCTCTGATCATATCCGAGAGTGGAGACACCGGAAGAGTCTAATTAAAGTACCAGTCCCACTAGCATTCCTTCTTGAGTGGTTCCTTAAGTCTTTGGTCCCACAGTTATCCAAAGACGTCGCGACATCCAGAGTTTTCTCTGAAGAATATGCCATCATGAGGGCTCATCTGTTTGATCTCATCTATTCTCGGTCTGGTTTATTATACACCATCTTTCCAAATGTGCCACGTTCAATACTAGATAAAACTAGACAGAGAGTTGGACCACATGCCGATGGTATTGTTGGTTCAGCACAAACTAAGCCTGCTGAGCAATTGACAAAAAAGTTGCAACAGTTATCCATACAACACACAACGGCCAGCCAAACTACTGCTTTGGCTGCTCCCCCTACCCAAACGTCGGAAGTACACACCGTGTAGTCAACTAACCCAAAGGCCACCCAACAACCTGAAGGGAATAAAAAACAATGAAAGAAGGGTAAGGGGGATAAAAAAACCCACTGATAATGTTGGTGGGGAAAACACAGAAAAATGGAAGGCGAGGTATCCATGCAACTTGTGCGCGGAATACCACCCGACCCATCTTTGTCCTCGACTTGCAGAGGCTCAAAAGTTTGTCACATAGCAACAGCAACCAATGTTGACTAATCCCTTTCAACATGGGAAAAATCTAACTCAAGCCTCTACAAGCACAGAAGGGGGCAGCCAAGAAACCTGCCCTCCTCCAAACAATCCCTCATCCATGAACATATATATGGTTAGGGGTGATTCTTTCATAACAACTAGAGTGCACGACTATAGTAAACCAAGCGCTTCTGAGAAGGGTAAAGAAGTTGATCTCCCATATCTTCCTCTACAGATTGAGAATATGTTGGGAGAAACAATGACATGCATCCCAAAGGATGCATTTAAAAAAGCTTCTCACAACCCAAACGCAAGGGCCGCCCAGAATTACTCTGTGGTGGAGGATTTATCACAAACCCCTTGTGCGATGTCTTCTTTGGAGGTCCTCCAAAGCTGCCCTGATCAGAGGAAAGCCTTGTTAACCGCTTTGGGATCTACTGAGACTTGTAATCCAGGCACCGTCATGTTATATACAACCGACTTAAAACCTCGTTTGCCTTACCACGTCGTGTTTCATATAGTAGCGGCTCATCCCACGAAAAATTTTACTCGCAATATCTTCTGCACGATGGTCGACGAGGGTGCCTCGACATGCGTTGTGTCGTTAGCATGATGGAAGGCCATCGGCCAGCCCATTTTGTCTCCATCACCTACTCTCCTCACTGCTTTCGACGGTCGTTCATTCCGACCACATGGCATCATTCCTTCTTTCCTTGTGCAGTTAGGAGGGAAAACCATGTGTGTCGAAGTAGAGGTAGTCGATGCTCCCCTTGACTATAATCTCTTGTTAGGACGATGTTGGACTTATGCCATGCAATTTGTGGTTGCTACAGTTTTCCGAGTCTTGTTGTTTCCACACGAGGGTCGGATAGTGACCATCGATCAACTGTCTTTCTCCAGACCTGACCCAGCTTTGGGGGCATCCACGGTCTCGATGATTGATAATCCTCAACTAGGTGTCGTTAACGTAGGATTTGGTTTGTGCCCATCCTTTATGAGTACTTTTGATTTCCCACCTCCTCACAATGATATCAAATTTATATCTAATCACCATAAGGTTGATATTTTTCAAGTTTCGTCGTTCTGCACGACTTACTTTGAGGGTCCTTGGATTCTTCCTTCCCCATCAGCCACGATGGATGAGACGGGGCACTCAAGCATGTCCATGCCCTTGTGTCCCACTGATGTAGCGTACTCTATAGTCCAGCAAACTTCAGCTAACCCTGATCTGACTCCTGCACAAGAGTTAGATCCACTTCTAGAGCCTATTTGGGCTCAGGGTTCTCTCGCTAACGTCGATTCGTTAGACATAGGGTTCTCTTCATCACAGATCATATTTTCTCCCAGAGATAAGTCGAATCAAATCAAGAGAATTCATCATTACCATAATGGGAGATCATCCATGTTCTATTAAATTCTTAGCTACGTAGGAAATTTATGCTGAGGGCAATATGGCGACTATCGCTGAAACTATACCCATCAACATCTCCCGAAACTCTAGCGTCATGGAGAATGTCTTCATCGGAGTGGATTTCTCCCCCGAAGAAATTCAAGTTTACACGGATCTTTTCAAAGAATTCCACGATGTTTTTTCCTGGTCTTACGAAGAGATACCTGACATTGACCCACAAAGTTTCGATCATGGGCTACCTTTGTTGTTTTTCAAGCTCGCTTTGAGATCCAAAAGAAACATCTGGCGAGACTGTATTTATGTTTTTCGATCTCATCCGGATTAACTGAGAAAAGTAACCATTATGGAGTCTTCTTTAAGCCCTTTTCAGAGTCCTTAAAGATGAAAAGATTGTCGAGTGACCTTGTTTCTTCACACTCGTTAAATTGGTCCAGAAGAACATTCCTTAAACGGGTCTCCTTTTAAGCCCTTTTCAGACCCTCTAAAAATGAAAAGATTGTCGAGCAATGTTGTGGCCTTTCATGCTCGTTGAAATGAAATTTGAAGTCACGTCTTTCCGGTGGTAGTTTACCCCTTTTTCGGTATGGACGGTCAATTGTATGAACAAAGGTATACTCTATCGAATTTTTGTTCTTTAGAACAGTACTCTCAGGTATAATTTTATCCCTTTTTTGGGCCTGAGGGACTAAACTTACAAAAAAGAAACCCCCACGGAGTCCATAGTTAAGCTCTTTTCAGACTCCCTAAAATTGAAAAGATCGTCGAGTGACCTTATTCTTTCACACTCGTTAAATTGGTCCAAAAGAATATTCCTAACGGAGTCCATAGTTAAGCTTTTTTTAGACTCCTTAAAAGTGAAAAAATATTTGAGTGATCTTGTCCTTGTCACACTCGTTAAAATGGTTTTGAATCGACGTTTAATCAGTGCTAGTTTATCCCTTTTTCAAACCGACTAGACTATCTTCGAAAAAGGTACCCCAACGGAGTCTCCTTTTATGCTTTTTCAGACTCTCTAAATATGAAAAACCACCGAGCTTACCTTCTCTGGGCTCGTTAAACTTACATCAAAGGACGTTACTATTGTGTGTTCTATCAACCGCATTTGCATACCTTATCCACCAGCCTTGTGATAGTTTTCTTCTGCATCTTAACATCTTTGGCCGCCGGAGGATTTTTCTCGAGTATCATTTCACCAGAAAATCAGTCTCGTCCTTGTGCCTTGATCTTGTATGTTTGCAGTACTCGTTCCTCCATTGTAACGTAATATTCCTTTATTCATTTTCCAAAATTATCAAAAAGAACAAAAAAATCAAATATACCCCAAAAAGAGGATGGGAAAAGTATTTTCTTTATTGGCAGCGTAATGAGTCGCCCTTGGATAAATCACATCTGTCTATTTGATCATCAGACTATGGGATGTAGTACAACCTTAGGAATCTTTTCTCTCTATATAGAGTTGTTTCCTCCACTGTTTTGTTATTCTTCCAAACATATGGAGAGTTTGTGTTTCCTCCTGCTTCGTAGACTTATGATTAACATATATGTTGTCTGAGTCTTATCACTTGTCGTGCTATTGTCCAAGGGAATTTTGTCACTCAGCCTGAGTCGGCCCCTCTACAATATGTCTCTTGTCTACATACCCGGCCATCCTGAACGTCCAATCAAATCCTTGTTCGAAATTACTGAATCCTTCAGTCCGATCATCAAGACTATCAAGTCCATGACCGACGAGCCGTCAAAGACCTCTGGGTAGTGCAGTCGTACACTCATATTACACTCCTACCCGAGTTTTGGGAAGATTTTGAAGTTGTTGCTTGAGCTCTAAAGTCCAACCATCAGGCTGAATCAGCTTCTGGAAGATGGATACTCTATATGTATATCTTTCTGATTTTGAGATGTAGCTCCGTTGTGTATTATTCGCGGCTACTCTTTATAGTTATTTGACATGGATCTACAATGTATTTGATTGGTAGCCATGGTTCTTTTTTATCCTGAGCATGGGTATGCCCGCCTCGGTGAGACATTTGTTATTTTGCAGATGGCACCTCCTGGTTCTTGATCCTTGGGCTCAATCGTTCGACGCATCAATAAAGATTGGTAATGTATTTCAGCCATTAGATTCTCTTCTGACCTCACACATTAGGGGGAATCTGTTATAACCCTAAATTTCACCACACATGCTTACCTGGCATCAGGCCAACTCATATCCCTTCTTTGCCAAAACTCTGTTGAACAACTCTTTGAAAATCCTCTTGTGTAAACTCCCACGCGCCCTAACCCATTACTGCACGTGTGTACATGCTGGCTAACTCACAACAGCCCACGTGTACCTAGCAAAGCACGAAAAAAGGAAATTTTTCAACGGAACAAAAATCTATGGGTCAGTTAACTCAAACTCCCGGCCATGCATGGCCGAGGGTTCGTCCAAAACCCTAGCTCCTTCTAGCCTATAAAAGAAGGGGTAGGGGTACCATTTGGAGGAGGAAAAAATATAGCGAAGAAACTCTGCCCATTTACGTAATCCATTGTCCCAAATCTTTAGCCTTTCCTCATGCCAAAGGAGATTTAATGCAAAGCAGTTGAAGGACAGAAGAAGAGGAGTCAAGGATCAGGTTCAAGGAGCGGTGGTCAGTCTCATATTTTGTAAGTTGATTCACTTTACGTAATAAAAAGAATGCTTTTCCTGTCCCAAATCATGAATTGTCTATAGTTTGATTGATTTATGTTTGATTTCTAACCCTTGAGTATAGAAGTAGCATGCATGCATAGTTGTTTTTTGTCTTGAGTGCAGGTCATTTTTGGAAGGAGCAGCGCAAACAAGTAATCGAGCACAATGGAGGATCTACATCGAACACCGATAATAAAGTAGGTGGTCCTTTTCCATGCATTTACTGAGAAAGAGGAGTTTAAATCTTGGGATGTAGGTAAAAAAGTAGTTTCTATTCGGTCAAATCTGCATGCAACATCTTACCCTAACTTGCTAGTCCGTAGGGTGTTTTTCCCAACAACATACCCTTCATATCTGTAAATGTTGTAGGGAATAAGTCATTGTATTCGCGCAACAACTCGGTAATGCTTTCTACTGTTGTCTCATCCCAGTAGTCTTCAATGATGGCCATTTTAGGATGTTCTGATGTTAACTTTGTTTACCTTGATTGGTGTGGAAATAACTTTAGATTCTATGGGTAGTCCCTTCACATCTCTTCCGCCTTCTACTTCTTCAATCTGAATGTCACGCAAGTCATATTTGTCTGGTGCTTCCTCCTGTACCTGGTAACATGACAGTAGTTCCTTGACTGTCTTCTTATTTCGTTGTTGTTCTTTGGTAATAAGTTTTTTTTCCAGTTCTTCAATGAATATGACTCCTTTGATCTGTTTCAGGGTTGCATCTATGTTGGGGTTCTCATGCTCGAATGAGAAATTGATGGTAAAGTTTTATTGTAATGTCGCCCATGTTGTAGTTTCTTTGTGTAGTTCTTGATCTGTATACCAGTTCGTTGGTATTCCTTCTAAAGTGTGAATGTAGTGGTGAGGCCATTCCTCTGGTGGTGTCAATTTCCACATCGTTTTGCACTCCTCCAAATGTTTCGTTGGTGTACCTAGTCCTTCATATCTTTGTTCTTTGTTGTTTTTTTGTTCTGCGCCAAACCTTATGTCCAGTAACCGCTTACATTGGTACCATTTTGTGATAGTTTCCTTGTGTGCACCCCACCATCTCGCGGGTGTGGCCTTGAGTGATAAATCTAGTGCTAGTAGCCTCTGGTTCTTTAGTACTTCATCTTCATATAGTGTCAAGAATGTTTCCAAATCATTTAGTCTATGGAAACTGGGTGGTTCTTTGATTTATATGCCTATCCACCATACTGTGCGGTCTATTCTTACACATCTTCTCGTGGATACTTCGTGTAGTCTCTACTGTCAGTTTTCTAACCTAGTGTCTGAATCTGTTGTGCATGAAGTAATATTGGGCCAACTGATTACCCCATCTGCAGTTGGGTTTACATAATCCTCCTCGCGCGCAATTGTTTTGTACAACTAGCCGATTTCCTCTAAGTCCAGGAAAGTGGATTCTATGAACCTCTCCCCTTCTGATGGGTCTAGTGGTGCTCTGACCCTATAATCTCCGGATTCAAATTTCATTTTCCTTGTCTTAAAATTAATTATGGTCTGGTTTTCAAATGCCTAGTCCAGACCGAGTAGTGTCGGGTATGGTGGTGTGCCATCTACTATTTCGATGACTTCAAAATCTGCTTTAGTGAGCACACCATCAAGATCTATTGTTACTCCTTTCAGTCCCCCTATTGGTAGGACCCTATGTTAGTTTGCTAGTTTTAGTTGGACATTTGAATATCCCAATGTTGGCTCTCCCATGCATTTACAGGTTTTCTTGGGTAGCACATTCACTTTGGATCCTAGGTCGAGTATGATATCTTCCATATTCAAATCCCCAATGTTAGCATTCAATCTAAATTCTCTACTTGTTCTTCTTCTTGTGTGTAGATGATTGAGAATTTTCAGTTCTATCTTTTGTTTTGTCTCATTTCTACATTTCTCTTGGATGTTTTGCAATATTTTCATAGATGAAGGATCACTTAACATTTTGATGCATGACTGCAAAAAGTCTTTGATATTACTTACTTGTCCCTCGGGTGGCATTCCTTCGGTATGATCCAATGATGGTGTCATTTTGTATTCTAGGGCTTCATGAGCTGGTTGCATAGCGGAAGTCGACGTTGTGTCCCTCTTTTGAAATTATTTTATGGCTTCCTTAAAAGTCTCCTTTTCTTTGGGCACGTTGAACTGCTTCCTTGGTTCGGTGTTCTTCTTTACCCATTGGTTTTGTGTGGGTTCTTGTTGGGCTGTGTCGTTTCCTATCTTCATTCCTCCACAGGTGACTATGTTGATGTTCTGTCCATCCTCCCTTGCTTTGGATGAAATCCATTGAACATTCTGATTGTTCTGGTTCCTTTTTTCCTGGATATTTACTAATAGTGTCGGGCATTCCTCTGTCTCGTGATCCGAAGCGCAACAATACATACAGGTTGCTAGTGGTAGTGGTCATTCCCGTGCATAATGTCTCAGTTGTTGATAGTTGTGACATGTGACTAGTCCTCTACCACGTCTTAAGCCTCCTCTGGTTCGTCCTCCTCCTTGATAGCCTACTCGGTCCCCTCTCAACGTGTTATATGGTGGTGCCTGATTACACTATGTGGTATTATACTAGGGTTGCATCGGGTTGTACTGTGGTTGTGAATTGTTGTATGGTTATTGCATAGTGTTGTATGGAGTTGGGTCTTGATTGAACTGTGGCATTTCTTGCCCAGTCATCATTTTAGCCTATACTCTATATGCGTCTGATGTTCTTTCCTGCATCAACTCCATAGTTCTGCAATCTTTGTCATCGTGGCTTACTGAATTACAAAAGGTGCAATAAGAATTCTTTGGAACTGTCTGGTACTTCTGCATCATCGTGCAGTGATAAGGGTCGTGACCCGGTTTCTTGTATATTTTACACCATAATCCTCCCTGTGGTAGTGGGTTTGGCATGCCTATTTCCATATACTATGCGAATGTTGGACATTCGTTCTTTTGGTGTCCTTTCGTCCTACATGTGGTGCACCAAATGGACTCTTGTTTGTCCTTGTTCTTGTTCTGATTCAACTTAAATGTTAGGTTCTTCAAATCCTCCTTCAATTCTTCAATAGTTGGGTTCGTCTATTGGTATTGGTTCTCTTCCAGCTACAAGGCTACCTGTAGAGCCTCGACTTGCATCTGAAAATTTTGTTGTCGTAAGGGATGTTTTAGGTGTGGGAGTAGTGAGTTGAAAAACAGGTGTCGGTGTGGCATATCGATCATAAGGTATTTTAACTTTCCCTTCAGTCGCTTGAATCTTTGGTCAATCTCCCATACAAACTCTACTGGTTTATGTCTGATCTCGATCATTTTGTTCATGTACTGATCCTCTGAGATCAGCTTCTAAAACTCATTAATCAGTAGATTCTTAATGTCTTCCAATGTCCTCATCATCCCAGGGGCACTGTTCGTGTCTAGACTCATGTACCAGTCTAGTGCGCGGTCTCTCAGTGTGATCGCTAGCTGCACAAGTTTGGTATCTTCATCAGTGATATTTTTTTCCTCCCAGATATTTGCACAAATAAACAAATGCTCCGTAGGGTCTTCTACTGCTTCTCCTCAAAATTCTAGTAATCTAATCGTGGGGTCATGTCCTGCCATTCTAAATACTGAATTGCTACCTCCACAGCGTGGTGTAGATACTTGACTAGTACTGCCTGAACTGGCTCCTCCAGTTGTTGCTCCTATGGTATATGTACTTCTTTCTATCGGACTTCCTTTGAAATTCAGTTGTCTAAATGGTGGTGTTCTCTTTGGTGTATTGGTCGCACATGGGTTTATGGGTTCCACACTGACATTAATATGGAAAGGATGGCTATCTTATCCTCTTGTTCTTGAGCCTCTTGTTTTCCTCTCATAGGTTGCGTGCAAGATTTCCTCAATATGCTCCACAGCCTAGAGATCCTCTACCTCTTCTTCATCGCTTTCCAAGCCCTCCTTCATGACTACGGCTCTTTTCTTGGTATTCACCTTATATTGGTAGGGTACTCCGCTACACATTGTTCCTGGTGACGCCAAGATCCACTTAAGTTGGTCGTCATCCATCAAGATCGGGTCCAAGAATTCCTCCTCCTACTTTCCTTTATCCTCACCTTCGTCCATTTATCCTTCCTTTGTCAGTGCTTCCCCCCTTCCCCCATGCACGCAGGGAAGTCTAGTTGTCTGCTTCCATTGTCATTACACCTTTTTTATATAGCAGTATTTTAATAGAAGTATATAGTGATTGAATGTAACTTCTGCGAGGTCCACATAGAAATTCCTGCTTTGTTGCGTTGTATGACTTCGTTGTGTCAACTGCAAACTCTATGATGAAGCCTACCACAATATTGTCGAGCCAAAATTCGACTGCACGGGTGAATTTGTTGTTCACATGTTGTAACTACTCAATCTGTACTGGGGTCCAATCTAGTTGTTGGATCCAGTTCGTCGCATGGTTATATTTAAACCTTAGTATCCACTCCTATAGTAGGTGGGGAAAATCAGAGAAAAAGACTTTATGTAAATCCATAAACACGTATTTATTCGGATATTTGTGAGGTGTGAGTCTAGGGTTTCTATTATCATTCTGGGCAAACTCTAGTTCTTTAGTTCTCAACCATCCTTCGATTTATGCTTTCATGGGGTTCCATGGTCTCAGCATTCCCTTCTAGTGGCTTAGCAGTCTTCAGGTTTCACTCATTCTTTTCTCATGCATTCTATCTCATATACTCATTCCTCTCTTATTCCTCTTACAATGGCAACGAAACCATTTGTTGGTTAATCTGGACAGCTTCTCTCTACTACCTGCATCGTAGACCTAGGGTTCATATCTTTAAGGGTGCCAACAAAGCCTAAAACTATCATCCCTTCTAGTAAACCAAAAGGAAACACGGTACATGGAGTGCACTGCGCAGTCTCACCCGAGATATCTTTAAATGGGTGGTTGTAAGACTCGGGTTTTTATAGCCTAGGATTGAGCATGAGATAGGGGATCTGTATTATGAGCCATTAATTATGATTTTTATTATGAACTATTGTTATCCTCTTTTATATTTTAACCTCTGTGGTATCTTTTCATTATATTCCCATAACAATTAACCAAGCAATATAATAACTCTCATTCATTCATTGCACATAGCGTTTAACCACTAAAAATATGACAAAGATATGCATGCATTCATCACATTACACAGGTATTACCGTGTTTCACCCCCTCCTGGGCTACGTCCACAAATATTTGGCTCTTGAATCTCTTATTATGGCAGTTCTACAATTCTCGCACCTCACGCTTACAACTCTTCTCAGATGGGTAAGATCTTTGTGAGGTGAACTAGATCGCACCAAGCTCCTCGCCCTGCGATCTAATCCTCGAGATATACCTTTTATCTTCCTCTTATCTCACTTGCTTTACAAAAATAGTACATCTAATCAAAACCATTACATAGAAACAATCTCAACTCTACAGAAGCAGTAAAGCTCAACCTCAGCAAACCTCTCTGAACTCTTATATGATACCTTCGTATTTATATTTATATCTATCGGGCTCTTCATCCATTTACACAAAAACCTTACAAAAACCCTAACCCTATTGTCATTAGGTCTTCCTTCTCTGCATGCATTCGTTGCTTCCCTCCAACTGTCGCCTCCTTCTTGCATGCGCGCATGTTGTGATTCTTTCCAGTTTTTGCTTTCCTCCTGCATGCTTTCTTTCCCACGATTTCTCTTCCAGCTGTCATTCTTCTTTGTGCACTCTTTCTTTCCCACTTCAGCCTACTGCCAACATTTACCTTCTTGAATTCTCTATGAATACTACCACTAACTATAGGAGGGCACTGTGAAACCTCATTGGGTGCATATTCCCTTCCCTCGTCTCAATCAAGGTGATTTATCAACGACTCTGACATCCTCTGAAAATACCTCATCATACCCATGACATCATTCACCGCAACATGCTCCTTCTTAGTAGTATGCTCTTCTCCTTGTGGAGAATATCCCTCGGGTGTGGGTGTACTTGGAGGATGCGTACCTTTTCCTCCCACACCCCGATGTCTACTCATTCTCCATCCTCTAACCATGATACCTGCATGAAAGAGTTTTCAATTTATTAGTAATTACATCTTTAATTAAAATTGCATTGGAAGTCCTAATGAGTCCAGTGTCGCAGAGTAGAACCTTGCTCTGATACCATATGTAACAACCCTCTATTATAACATCAAGGAAAATGTAATACCAACCATACAAATTGAGTATTGGGATCAATGAAAAAATATCAAAAAACACGTATCAAAATTTCAAGACTTTTCAAAATAAACACATCAATGATTTGTTTTTAACTTACTATATCGCTTGAGTAACTTATAATTCAAATCATAACCACTAAAGGATGACATGAATAAATTTAAAAACTAACTAGGTACACCAGATGTTATAAAGTATGATTAGCTACAATTTTCTCTAATCTTATATAGCCAATACATTGGTTGAAGAGTTTTCTCTAACTTTTGTCTTTCAAAATTAATTGTGAGGCGCATTATTTATTTTATTTAAGATTAATTATCCTCAACTATTCGATAATACACAAGGAGCATTATAATAAATAATTGTAGAAATATTTATATATAAATAATTATAATAAAATTAACATCTATGATAACATCTAGATTTTAATGTTCCTAGAATAACAAGTGCAATTACAGGAATAACAAACTAAGTAATTCAATCTTCTTGTACATATTCAGTTACACAATTTAATTTTCAATTACATAATCAATATCAGAAATAAAATATAGTAACCAAGATGGGTGATAGGTGAGGATAATCTTCAGCTTGAAAGATCTTTTGCAATATCCCCTCCACTTTCTAATTCATTTGACTTCACTGGTACCTCCCAGCCAACACTAGGAGTACTCTTCTTCCCCTTAGCCCCCCGAGTTGTAAAGGGGTTACACATAGAGTTTCAGAAACAATAGCTCAATCTTGCCTTGCAAGGAGAGGCTTCCACCTCTTGCACAAGCTTACAAGTAAACTTTGTCAATAGAAATTTTAACAACATTTCATTCATCCAACAATAAGGTGTTTTCCTCCTACCTCTCCATTATTTTTATAAGAAAATTCACCTTGAGATTTGTCATTTCATGCATAAATAGGTCATTTTTAAATACTTAATTAAGATATTATTCACTCCAAACACATGTCACTCTTCCCTCAAGTTGCACATGTTTATTCCTTTTTTAATTAAAATAATTATGTAATTTCCCTCACATCCCCAATTAGTTCCTAGATTTTCTCCTAGTTGTCCCTTAGTTCCTCAATTTCTCTTTTATTGTGTCTCCTAACTAATTTACAGTTGGATTTTGATTAGGACTCTTCTCTTAGTTAGGATTTAAATTTTGATTGACTTAGAATACTAACTCAATGTTGACAATCCATTCTCTCATAAATTAATCTCTTTTAATTTAAAGAATCCTTTGATTAATTTCATGCACACAATGTGCACATGTCATAAAATTTTATTCTCCCTACTCTAGATTTTAATTATTCTAAATCCCTTAGACCCATTTCTATAAAATTTCATTAGGCGTAACAATTTTAAAATTTATTAAATTATATTTCCAATTTATAATTTTTAATATAATTTAATTTCTCTTCTGCTCAATTCTAATTAATCATTTTGTTTTCTAAGGTCTTCTATATCTTTTATTCCCTTATTAATTTAGTCATGCAACGTTCCCTTCAAGATGCACCTTTGTGCTATTGGAGTTACTTCACACAGACCTAGGATTTATTTTTCCTAAGGTTTTTCCTTGTTTATTAGTCATAATTAGTCATTATCTGGTCTCCTATATTTTAGGGGAGAATATTCCACCTGGAGAATATTCTCTTTCAGTTGACACTTCAATTTGACTAGTTGAGTTGAGTTTAGATGTTGCATTGGTTTTGTCACCATGAAACATTGGTATCATCACCAGCTAATGCACACTTGCCTTGGGATCATCACCAAACTATCACATTACCCTTGATTTCCTAAGTTAACTCCTCACTACTCTTTGTTCATTCAATTAACTGAATACTAGTTGACTAGTTAACTCAACTAGGTGGCAGTTCACTCCCGTAACTGCCTGGAAGACTAGACTAGGTAGAATTTCACTATCGTAACTACTTGTGTGTGTCCATATCACTCTATACCACCATTATGGCGCATTGGTTCTCCTCCAGTGCACACTCATTGAGTTATATAGAGTATATCATGTGTAAATTATTCATTATTCATAATGGTTAATGAGAATTCTTCCATTCTTTCTCTCCTTATTCTTCTTTCTCAAATTCTCTCTGCAACTGTGTGTATTATTTTTTATATAGATATATTTTGTGTAGGTTCAACACATTTACATGGTATCAGAGCCAACAGATTGCTAAGAAAAATCTACACCAAAAAAATTTGCAGGTACAAAAGATTGAAGACGGTGGAAAGATGGATTTCCAAAAAGAATTCATTCTTACACCTTACAAATATTTTGCATGGAAGGAGAAAATGGTCATACATATCCAAACCATAGGTTTCTATAGGTTAACCTTGAATAAATATACATAACTGACATCAACCATAGAAAAATCCAATTACTTGAATCGCATGGATGAGGCACTCAGAACAATTTGCAGTCTTATTTCTCCCGATCTCCTTTTTCACATATCTTCCTGTAAGACTCCCAATGAAGCCTGGACCACCTTGGAAGGGCTCTTTGTAAAATAGGATGAGATGAGGATAAACATTATGGAGGTGGATTTGCTCACATTAGATCCAAAAAGCTTCGACAATATCCAATATTTATTTACAAAATTCAAGGATTTACTGTCGCAACTCAAAGCTTGCAGGGTTGATAAATCGAAGGAGGAGAAACAAATGGTTATCACCATTCTCTCCAAGATTGGTCCTTAATTCTATGTATTCATATCCACATTCCATTATGTCATATTCACCTCTAGAGCCACCTAGAAGATGCCTTCTCTTGAGGACTTTATCGAATCCCTGACACAAGAGCAAACCAAGCTCATCAACATGTGCACAATCAAAGGCCCAAGGGAACATGCAATCACTGTACATTATGGCAGCCACAAATATTATAAATATAAAGATAAAGATAAACAGAAATATCATGCACATCTGAAGAAGGAAGGGTACACAAAACCCTTCATCGATGCATCCGGATCCAAAGGGGAAAAGGGGATAAATGCACGTATTGTCACAAAGGATTCCATCTGGAATCTGCATGCATGAAAAAACAAATAGATATGATGTCTCAAATACTTCACTCAAACAACCTTGGAGATCGTATCCCCGAGGGTGCCAAGAAGAAGAAGCCAAAAGATCTAAATCCCAAGAAAGGCAATTCTATCCATGCCTTGATTTCCATCAATTCCACTCTCGATGCTTGGATCGTAGATTTAGAAGCATTACATCACATGGATGCCTCAAAAGTAGTATATTCTTCATTGGATGCATGCAAAGGTCCTCCTATTCTTATGGGGGACAACTCTTCTATCGAAGTCACCAGCAAAGGAAGGATTGAAATCACCAACGAAAGCTTCGAGAATGTGTTGCACGTTCCCAAACTTTTCATCAACCTTCTCTTTGTGTATCAGATGACAAATTATGGCACTGGAAACAAATCCATATTCACACTAAATGTTATGGACATCTATGACATGCAAACTAACTCCAAGGTTGCTACCGGTGAGGTAAATCATCAATCTAGATTGTATACATTTTTTTGAATTCATTGAACCTGATTACGCTTTACTGCTTACTCATGCTAATGAAAGTGGTAGGATATGGAACGAAAGGTTTGGACATTTGAATTTCATATACATGAAACATCTTAACAATCAAATATTGGTTGATGTTCTACCAGACATCCATTTCTCCAAGGGACTATGTGAGGGATGTGTTCTCGGAAAACACCCTCAAGAGAAATTTGACAAAGGAAAGTCTCAGAGAGCTTATGCACCTTTAGATATGATCCACAATGACCTTATGGGTCCTTTTCCGCATCCATCAATCAGAAAAGTGAGGTTTGTTCTCATTTTTGTTGATGATTTCTCACGTTTTACATGGATCTACTTTCTCAGGCAAAAATCTGAGGTCTTTAAACACCTCAAAGATTTCAAAGCCATGGTTGAGACACATTCCGAAAAGAATATAAAATTCCTCTGAACTGATAATGGGGGAGAGTATGTAAATCATGAGATCCATAATCTTTTCCATGAGGCATGGATTCAGTTGTAGCACACAGTTCCCTATACTCCACAGCAAAATGGAGTTATTGAGAGGAAAAATAGATCTCTAAAGGAGATGGCATATTTCATGTTGCATGCAAAATCACTACCACATAGACTATAGTTTGAAGCACTTAGTTGTGCAACATACATCCAAAACATATCTCCCCATATATTTGTCAAGGATAAGACCCCCTACGAGACTTGGAGCGGCCTCAAACCAGAAGTGACTCACTTTCACATTTTTGGTTCACGTGCATGGGCTCGGATTCCCTCTAAAAAGAGGAAGTCACTTGATCCACAGAGAAATGAGTGTATTTTTGTTGGATACCCTGATGGTGTGAAAGGATATAGGCTTGTTGATCTTTCCTCAGACCGTCTCATCATTGAGCATAGTTTCCAATTCGAGGAAAGTGTCTCTCATGTAACTCAGCAACCGCATGCAAACACCTTCATTCTTCCACTTGTCCGAGATGATGAGCATGGACATGTCGACTCTTTAGATGAGAGTTTTTATTCATAGGACTTAGATGATTCAGATTCAGAGTCAGTACAATCAGATGCAGAGTTAGAGCATCTAGATGCAGTTGCAGAGCCAAAGCAGAGGCCCAAGTGGGCACATACTACTCTTCAAGATGCAGAGGATCTCATTGGTGATCCAGATGATACTAGGAGGACTTGATCTGATTTCTAGGAGCCTCTTGTTACACTCACTTCCACTTAACCACTTCCCTCCATGCATCTTTTCTTGGTCCATTCTTCAGATCCACAATCTTATGGCGAGGTTGTTGGAAATCCGTTTTGGGAATCCACCATGCAGGAGGAGTACAACTCTCTCCTCGAGAACAAGATTGGGATTTGGTTCCCCTTCCTTCTTGGAGGAAACTTGTCAGATGGGTCTAAAGGACCAAGAGCGCGGCAAATGGACAGATTAGAAGATACAAATATAGGCGTGTTTCCAAAGGCTTTCAACAAGTTCATGGTATTGACTATGATGAGACCTTCGCTCCAGTAGCGAAGATGGATTCCATATGATTGGCACTTTCCATTGCAGCACAAAGGGATGGGAATTCCATCAGATGGGCGTGAAGAATGCATTTCTTCACGGTGATATCTCTGAGTAGATCTACATGGATTAGCCCCAGGGATTTATGCAGGACTCATATTTGGTCTGTCGATTGAAGAAGTCCCTTTATGGCCTCAATCAGGCTCTGAGGGCATGGTATGCCAAGATGGACTCCTACCTGTTGTCACAGAACTTTGTACATTGTAAATCAGACCCAAATTTGTACATGCTCAGGACGGTTGATTCACTTCTACTCTTAGTTATTTATGTTGATGATTTGTTGATCACCGTTTGCTTGAATTCAACGATTGTTACAGTCAAGAGGATTATACATGATAGGTTTTTGGTGAAGAACATGGGTCTGATACACTTCTTCCTTAGACTTGAGATCAGTTAGGATGGATCAGGCATCAAACTATCTCAGGCCAAGTATGCACGATATCTCCTTGAGAGATTTCACATTGTTGGCATAGGGGTAGACCCAGGGTTTGGCTCCAAGAGTGCATCAACAAGCCCTAGCTACTAGACCTTTCAGCATCACCTGCGAAGCAAATGCAAACTCACCCAAAGAAACTATGAGGTGGTTGCAGGACAGATATGTCTACAACCAAGGGGAATATCAAGTGGATCTACTATAGAATAACATAACATACATATATCACTTATCCATCCAAATCTACTTCACACAACTATTGTTAAGCCCTAATATTATCTCATTACCCCTTAATTGGGGCATATTACATTACTAATTTTGTTTTATTTATGTCAACTTTATTCCATTAGTTGTAATTATACCTCCTAGTCTCCTATATATACCAAGGAGACATTTTCATTTGGAATCATCTTGTACTTGAACATTTATGTGGGGTAGAAGGAGATTTCCCCCTAGAAGAGGATTATTATCTGAAATTATCTCTTTTTCAAGGCATTGAGTACTTATTCTGAGGTTTTTCTATGCTATATTGATATTTGGTTCTTAACATATGATATCAGAGCTCAAGGTATTGGGGTTTCACTGCTACATCTGAGACACCATGGAATTTTCTATATAACTTTTTTTATACAACGATTTAGAAGGAACGGATTGGAGGATATTTCACAGACGGATCAAGGTACGTTGGGTTAAAAATTCAGCATCTGAGGCCTTACACTTTTGGAGATACAGTTTTTGTAAGATAGGGTTCTGGAAACATCCTGAATTGAGTCGTTACGGAATTTTCGCTATAAAAAAAAAATTGTAATGTTTTAGACCTTGAACTCCATAGGCTATTCTCAAAAATTAGTAAGGTGTGGTAGAAATTTTAGCTTCTGGATCATCGTAAATTTGTAGATACACCCTGTGGAAGATACGGTATCTGACTAGTCCTATTGACTAGTCTCAAGAAGGTGTTTCGGGTAAAACAATCATAAATTCTTCCTAGAGTATGAAAATTGAGTCATACAAGTTTCATTGGATAGTGGATAGACTATAGTAGTTCTGGTACGAGTTTCATAATTTTATATCAATTATTTGGGGTGGGGCATGCTATACAAGTGAGATCTCCTGGAAAGGCCAAAAATCAGCAAGTTGTGGGGAAGTTACTCTAAATTCCACTTGGCACATCCAATTTTTATCATACATGTGGCATTGAAGAGAAGAAATATCAGAGACCTATAAAAAATAAAATTTCATACTCATAAGGGCCGAAATTTTGGAGATACAATAAAAGGAAAACTGTCTAGAAGAACCACATCAAAATCAAGGTTTAAAGTGATACTTGGCCAACATGCCACCAAAAAAGGGAACTTCTACACCAAATAAGCCTCCAGAAAATCCTACTTGGACTCTTTATGAAGGTCAAGAAATGTGTAGGGACATAAATTATTTACAAAAGAAGACAGTAACAAAAGATGAACTACAAGAGATGATGGATTCAACAGAAGCTAAGTTTGAGGCAATAAATGCTAAGATGGACGCTCTAAAAGGGGAGATCATGGAAGGATTGAAAATTTTCCTAATAGAGAGGACACCTGAAAGTGAAAATGTATCCCATGAAATTCATGATGAGGACACAAGGAAGGTGAATCAAAAATGGAGAAACTCCAACTTTGGGTTGAATACCAACCACGTTCCTAAGATCGATATGAGGAAGTTTGATGGTAAGGACCCAATCACATGGATACTTCAGATGGAGCAATTCTTTGATCTACATAATGTGCCACATACACAAAAGGTACAAATTGCTTCTTTATATTTAGAACCCAATCAATTTGTATGGTATCGATGGCTTTGTTCTCGCAAATCACTTGTCACTTGGACAATTTTCACGGAAGAAATGATAGCACACTATGAGGATACAATGAGAAATACCTTCTTTAGCTAATTGATAAATCTCAAGAAAAAGGGTTCAATTATTGAGCACATTTAGAACTTCCAATGATTGAATATAAAGGTAACAGATATTCTAGATGAGCACTTGATTGATTTATTCATAGGAACTTTAAAGGATAACATTCAACATGAGGTTCACCTTTGGGAACCCAAATCATTGGAGAATGTATTTAAGGTGGAAAGAAATGTTGAAAGTAAAAATATGGCTATGGCTACTAGAAGGACCAATCCTAACATC
>ML787470.1:37379-71117 GCA_009831015.1 Picea engelmannii | reverse complement strand
CAAGGGGAGGGGCATGTTAAGCCCTAATATTGGCTCATTACCCCTTAATTGGGGCATATTACATTAGTAATGTTATTTTATTTATGTCGGCTTTATTCCATTGGTTGTAATTATACCTCCTAGTCTCCTATATATACCAAGGATACATTTTCATTTGGAATCATCTTGTACTTGAACATTTATGTGGGGTAAAAGGATGTTGCCCCCTCGAAGAGGCTTATTATCTGAAATTCTCTCTTTTTCAAGGCGTTGAGTACTTATTCTGAGGTTTTTCTATGCTATATTGATATTTGGTTCTTAAAAAATACAGATCTAATATACCACAGCAATGCAAAGAAAAGTATAACAATGACAAAGATCAAAGCATCAATCACATGTTCAACACAAGTTATACATGGTTCACCCTCTCTCTAGGGCTACGTCCACAAGACTGTGCTTATGATATATTAAGGTAAAACTTACAGTTCTTGTATGCACTCTTTGTTAGCAGATCTTCTTCTTCTTCTCTCTTTCTCTCCCCTTCCTGCGCACCCAGCTGCAAGACTTGATCTTTGCACCCAGCTAAAGATATTCCAATACCATAAGGCTCTCTCACTCGGCACTTCTCTCTCACAATACAATAATCTCTCAGACACAATACAACTATATCAACAACAATATCGTACCAACCCGACCCATGTCCTCTTGAACTTTATTTATACATTACAATCACTCACCAACAGCCTTAGGTCGAAACCTAGGTGTCAAAACCCTAGATACCAAAACCCTAGGTCAATTTGACCCACGTTTTCTGGACTTCACCAGCCTGTCTTTCCCTCCTTCTCACATGGTGCTCCAAAGAATCCAACGGTGGTTTTTTCCTCTTATTGACTTGTCCACGATCCTTCTTCCTTGTTGATCTGTCATCCTTGATCTCCTTGTCCAACGGCTTTCTTTTTTTCACTTCGCTCTGTCTTTTCTGCTCTTTTTCTCACTTCAACCCAGTGAAAGTCACTGTATCTTCCGCAAAGTTTGCATTTTACCTCTTCTTCCTTGATATTCACTTCCTTCCCTAGCAAGGGGACAATAGGCCCCCAACATTCACATGTGACTCATCCTGAAGCACTTTAGATCTGATCCTTCTGTTTTACTTTGACTTTGGGATGCGTAATGCAGCTTTTGCTTTCTGCTCTATGCCTCCTCTCCATCCTTGGGTAGACTGTATTTTCTGTGTCTGGTACCCAGTTTCAACTGCACTTGGTACCCAGAACCTTTTCTTTACACTTTTTACCGAGAGCTGCGAGGCAGCTGGTTGCAATCGTACAACTTCAGCCAACTCCCATTCACCAAACCTTCCTTCCATTCTCCCTTCAATGTCTTCAGTTGCACAGCTCCTCCTTATGTAACATAGGTGATCTCATATGGCCTAAGCCAATGCATTCTAAACTTCCCAGGATGTTTTAGGAACTTACTGTCATACACCAATACCAGATCACCTTGTTGAAATGCCTTCTTCTTGATGTGCCTATCATCATAGGCCTTTTCTCTTTCCTTCTGAACCTGCTGGTGGAAACCTGCAATAAATTTGTCTTCTTCAAGTTCAACTAACTGTGCGAGCCTCTCCTGAATAGCGCCAATATCATTCATACCTGTAAAGGCAGTGATTCTTAAGCTTGGCACCAAGTATTCCATCGGGACAACATCTTCAAGACCATAGACCAACTTAAAAGGGGTCTGCATGGTCATCTTTTTGCAAGTAGTTCTATAGACCCACAGTACCACTTGTACTCTTAAATCCCAGTCATCCATATTCACACTAAAAATATTCATTAGTGATGTCTCCAATATTTTGTTGAATGCTTCAACTGTCCCATTTTCTTGTGGATGGTAAGGTGTGCTATTTTGATGATGTACTACAATTTCCTCAGTCAGGGCTTCAACTATCTTATTGATGAAGTGTGTACCTTGATCACTCATAAGGATCTTGGGGCATCCAAACCTAGTTATAATATCATCAAATATGAAGTGTGCAACTGTAGTTGTACTACAGTCCTTAACCACTCTTTCTTTAGCCCATCTAGTCAAGTATTTTATCGCAGTAATGATGTACCTTGCTCCTGTTCTCTTTCCTAGTGCGTTTATAGGTCCCACAAAGTCAATGGCCCATTTCTCAAATGCATGTAGGGTCATCTGCGGTGCTAATGGAATTTCATCTCTTTTGGATGGTTTCCCAACTCTTTGGCATACATCACAGGCTCTGGCATAATCTTTAGCATCTCTATGTAAGGTAGGCCACCAAAGGCCAGCTCTCAGAATCTTCTGCGTAGTCACTTCCCCTGCGTAATGTCCTCCTGCAATGCCTTCGTGAGCTTCTGCAAGGATCATTGGTTGCTATGCTTCCATAACACACCTCCTTAATATCACATCAAGTCCCATCTTGTATATGTGTCCAGTTATAAGTGAAAAGTCTGCAGTGTGCACCACTAGTTATTTCTTCTGGGGAATTGTATACTCACTCGGTGCCATTCATGTTGACAGGAACTGGACGATGTCTGTGAAGTGGTCATCAATCATTCTAATGGCTAGCAGTTGTGCATCTGATAGTGTGTCCTCCAAACTGGTTGGCTCTTCTCCATGTTCCAGCCTTGATAAGTGGTCAGGACCTTTGTTCATTCTTCCTAGATTAACCATGACCTCAAAGTCATATTCCTGAAATAGAAACAACCATCTACATATTCTTCCCCCCAACACTGGCTTGTTGACTAGGTAATTCAGCGCAGAATGATCAATAAACATTTTAAAGTGTCCTCCCAACAAATAGTGGTGGAATTTCTGCAGTGCATACAACATGGCTAATCCTTCTCTTTCTGTAGTGGTGTAATTAATTTCAGTTGTAGATAGCTTCCTGCTAGCGAAATCTAACGGGTGGTCGATATCCCCTTCTCTAGGTTGTGCTAATACTTCTCCTAGGGAAATAGAATACGCATCAACATGCACATGAAACTCCTTTTTCCAATCTGGGAAAACCAGGATGGGCACAGTAACCATCTTTTGTTTCAATGTGTTGAGGCTCTTCTAGAATTCTTCTGTCCAGATAAAATGACCGTCTTTCTTCAAAATGTTCTCCATTGGCATGGTGATCTGGGCATACCCTTTGATGAATTTCCTGTAATATCCAATATGGCCCAGTGTAGTGCACAATTGTTTGACTGAAGTGGGTGGTGGTAAATCAACTATAATTGCAATTTTAGATGGGTCAACCAGCAAGCCATGCTTGCATACAATATGACCTAATATCACTCCAAATGGTGAGAATAAGATGCACTTCTTCAGATTCAAATCAATTTTACATTGCCTACATTTGTCCAACATTAGCCTTAGACATTCAATATGATTTTTCAACAAACTAAAAAGAGTCCAGTCATCAAAATATGCTTCTAGAAATTTATGCAGAAACTCTTTGAACGCTTCGACCACCACCTTGGAAAAGATGGTTGGGGAATTCTTCAATCCAAATGGCATTATTGTATACTGGTAGGATCCCCATTCTATGGCAAACATGGTCTTCTTGCGATCTTCCTTGGAAATGTGGATCTGATGGTATCCTGAAAATCCATCTGTAAAAGAATATGTCTCCTGGCCTCCCACGTTATCTAACACTTCGTCTATAAATGGTGTAGGAAAAGGGTCATGCAGACAAGCATCGTTCATCTTCCTAAGATCTACATAGATCCTGATCTCTCCTATCTTCTTGTCTTGTACCACCATAGGGTTGATCCACTCTGACTCTTCAACAGGTTCTATAATCCCTGCTTCCAGCATTCTGTCGAGCTCAATATTCACTTTTTCCTTATATTTTGGGTTCAATCTGTAGGGTCTTTTCTTGACTGGATTCGCGTTTGGTTTCAAAGGTACTCTCATCTCTCCCATAGGTCCTTTAATACCCTTCATATCAATGAACTTGGTCGGAAACAAGTCTTGATACTCGTGCAACAACTCTGTAATCTTTTCAATGGTAGCAGCATCCCAATAATCTCCGACATTAGCAAGCTTCAGTGTCTCCTCTGTTCCAATATTTACTTTTTTAATCTTGATTGGTTGTCCAATAAATGGTATCTCAACTCCTTGTCCTTCCACATCTCTTTGTCCTTCTGTCTCTGCGATGTTCACCTTCCTCGAATTATCATCTTCATCAGTGTTGATGTTGTAATAGCTCTGCAGTTTCTGGAGGGGTGTAGTCCATTCGTCCTCTTCTTGTTCCAAAGGGAGGATATATGCCTCTTCAAATACTTTATGTCTCACAATCTGTAATGCTTGGTATACTGAAGGATATTCACTTTCAAATAAAAAGGTGGTTACAAAATTATGAATCATACCTTCCCAGTCTGCAATGATGAGGAAAATCTCTGCTTGAAGGTACCAGTTGATAGGTGTAGTGTCCAGCATGTTAATGAATTTGTGCACCCACTGTTCTCAAGGGACATAGCTCCATGCTTCTTCGCAGCTTTGCACATGGTCCTTTGGGAAGCTTCGACCTGTGTACCTTACTTCAAAGATTTCTTCTTGTGCCAAGAACCGCGTTGTCATCAAAGTATGGCATTGTATCTAGTCTGTGATATTACTTTTATGTGTCCCCCACCATCTTGTTGGTGTGGATTTCAGGGCCTCATCCATGGCCAACGGCCTCTATTGTGTTGGTACACTTACTTCAAAACCTGATAGGAAGGCTTCTAAAGGGTTCAAACCATCAAATGTGGGTAAGTTACTCACTGTTGTGCCGATCCAACGAACTTCTCTGGTTAATCTAGCACATCTTATGGTATATAATTCATACATCTGGTTATGTCAGTTCTCTAGCGCTTCTTTTGAATCTGATGAACACACATTGTCACTTCGCCAGCTTAAGTTCCCGTCAACTGTAGGATTAATGTAGTCTTTTTGTCTGGCTATTAATTTGTATATGTTTTCCAGTTCCTATGCACGGTCTTCTTCTCTAATGGGTTTTTTGTATCATTGTCCTTCATTCGGGTATAAAGGTGCAATGACCCTAAGGCCATCTTTTTCAAATGTCATACTCATTTTCTTTAAATCAACCACAGTGGAATTATTGAAGGCCCAATCAATTCCTAACAGCACCGGGTAAGGGAAGTTGTCATCAACAATTTCAATGACCTCAAAATCTGCAAAGGTCCTCACTTCGTCGATGTCCACAGGGACATGTTCCAATCGTCCAAATGGGTTGACATCTTGCGAAGCCTGATAGGGGAGTAGATCAGCCATGCGAAGACTGATAGGGGAGTAGATTAGCTTGGGTTTTCCCATCAGTGCCCATGTTTTCTTCGTCATGACATTGACCTCTGACCCTAAGTTGAGAACCACATAGTCTATATCATACTCTCCTATTTGAGCATTCAAGTGTAATTATTTATTTGTCCTTCTCCTTCTTGCAATTTGGTGTACTTTCCTATTTAGTAAGGGGTCTACCTTTCCTATCTCATATTGTTTGATTAAATTCTGTAGTTATTTTACAGCGTTCTCATCTTGAATCAACTTAATACAAGTATATAGAAACTCCATGAGCTTGCTTACCTCTTTCCCTTCCTTTGGTGAAGCAGACTGATCAAATGCTAGAGGCATTCCATAATCTCTTACTTATGGTCGTGTCTTTGATGAAGAACCTTGATCTGCTTTGAACTCTTTCCTTGCCTCCTCAAATATATGTCTTTCTTTCTTCACATCGAACATTTGGGTCTTCTCTGTGGCTTTCTTGACACCTGAGTCTTCTATAATATTTCATTGGGTTAGTATGTCTTCTCATGTAGCAGCGCCTCCTCGAGTAATAACATCAAATCTAGGGTTTTCTCTACGAGGTTCAGCATATATCATTTGCACTTGCGGATTCTGCTAGGATCCTCGTCTTTCCTTAAGCTTAGCTAGCAGCACAGGACATTCCTCTATAACATGCTTGAAAGAGATGCAATATCTGCAAGTGCTACAAGGGTTCTAACAGTCCCTTGCCAAGTGTCCAGGTCGTGTGTAGTTATAACAGATTATTTTTCCTTAGCCTCAATCCATACCTCCTCCTCCTCCTCCTCCTTTGAATCCACTATGAGGATTGAAGTTTCCTCTTCCTGGGGAGTTGTACTGCGAAGTGTTTCCTTTTTGTTGTACTTCACCTTGGATATTGTATATGTCCCTTGACCTTTCGTGCATGAGATCATAAGCTCTAAAATCCCTATCGTCATGCCCTATTGACTTACAGAATGTGAAATACAAATTTGTGTATGTCTGAACGTATTTCTTCATGTAATATCACTCACCAGGGCGATGTATGTTCCTGCATACTTCGCACCAGGGTAATGTGACTTGCTTCAAAGGAATCAGAGCTCCTGAGGCTAGATATTCATGAAAAAAGGGGCAGTGCTCCCTATCATGGCCTTTTGATTTGCATCTGACACACCAGATGTCTTCCCTTTTGTCTTTTTCCTTTTCCTTCTTCATGTCTTCGACCTGCAAAGACAAACTAGTTAGCTAACTCAATATATGGCTCATACCTGAGCTGGATTCTCCCATAGGGGCTGATTCAAGAATCATGGAGATATTCAATGCTTCTACCTAAAAAGAAATATTCGGTTGCATCAGAGGAACCCTGATGTGTGGTAACAGGGCAGCGATGAACCATTCTTTGTTCTGCTCATCTGGGATCTTAATAGTTAACTGACTTGTTAGGGTCTTGAATCTCTGATCAAACTCCCAAATGGGTTTTGCTAATTTCTGCTTGATCTCTTTCAGCTATGTAATACATTGTGACTCTGAATTAGGTTTCTTAAGCTCTGCAATCAACGCATTATTGATCCCATTCAGTGGCTTAGGCTGTGCAAGTCCTTGGACAACCTTCATGTACCAACTCAGTGTGCGATCCCTTAGCATAGTGTTGAACTGGGTTCTTTTAACTGCTTCGTCAGTGACATTTTTGATATTCCATATGGCCTCACACAGAAACCAGTGTTTATCAAGATCTTTAGATCCATCTCCTCTAAAGATAGGAAGCCTCATCTCATCTGCCATACATCTTTCTAGGTTTCCTAGGTTTCCTGTCTGAGTATATGTTGAACTCCTAGTGATAGTGCTCTGAATGCTCTGGTGACTCTGATTACTTTTATTTCGTAGTGTTACTGAAACAACAAGAGGATTAATAGTACTTACTTCAGCAGTTTGCGCAGTCACTGAGGTTTCTGGCTCATCCCGGTGAAGTTCTTCAGCTTCCCCTTCCTCTGCTCTAGTGGGTTCTGAACGTTCTTTGTCTGTCAGATCTGCCTCTTCTCCACTATAGAAACCCTCTTCTCTATAGTTTTGCTTGAATAGGTTCTCAAGGTGAACCCCTCTGAATAATCTTCCACTGCGCACATGTCTAGCTTCTGTGTCATTGTCGTTGTTTGATTTCTTGAACATTAGCCTTTTCGGATTCAACCAATCTACTATATATTCAAGACATTATTTTCATGTAACAGCATCTTGATTCTCAACTTCAGAAAATGTAAAAATTTCCCTCTGGGTCCCTTGAAGAAGTATCTCTCAACTTGGCTATACAATTCTACTCTGTCAACAACAAACTCCGTGATATATCCACCAATGGTGTTATCGAACCAATGATCTATTGCTCAGGATACGGCGTTATCAACTCTCTTGACCTTCTGGATCAGTGTCGACATCCAAACCACAGGGGGTCTGGATCTGATATCGAACTGGGTATCTACTAACCTATCCAACCACTCGGACAACTCCTAATGGATTCCTCCAAATAATATCTCGTGTATGTCGGTGAAGATGTATCTTTGTAGCCAATCTTCAGTACTTAGCTTGGGGCTCTTGTTCCGGGCTTCAGCAAAGTCCCTCTCTTGATATTCTATCCACTTTTGAATCTTTGTCTTTGATGGGAACCACCTTGACATTCCCTCACGAAGATTCTGGTCTCAGCAACGGAACCATTTGTTGGCACAGGGGTAGACCCAGTGTTCGGCTCCAAGAGCACACCAACAAGCCCTATCTATTGATCCTTTTGACAACACCTACGAAGTAGATGCAGTCTCACTCGAAGCAGATATGAGGGGGTTGCAGGACATATATGTCTACAATCATGGGGAATATCAAGTGGATCTACTATAGAATAACGTAGCATACATATATCACTTATCCAGCCAGATCTACTTCACACAACTATAGATCTGATCTACCACATCAATGCAAAGAAAAGTATAACAATGACAAAGATCAAAGAATCAATCACACATTCGACACAATATATACGTGGTTCACCCTCTCTCTAGGGCTACGTCCACATAGTTGTGCTTATGATATATTAAGGTAAAGCTTACAGTTCTTGTTTGCGCTCTATGTTAGCAGATCTTCTTCTTCTTCTCTCTTTCTCTCCCCTTCCTGCGCACCCAGCTGCAGGAATTGATCTTTGCACCTAGATGAAGATATTACAATACCAGAAGGCTCTCTCACTCAACACTTCTCTCTCACAATACAATAATCTTTGAGACACAATACAACTAGATCAACAACAATATCGTACCAACCTGACCCAGGTCCTTGTGACCTTTATTTATACATTACAATCACTCACCGACAGCCTTAGGTCAAAACCTAGGTGTCAAAACCCTAGATACCAAAACCCTAGGTGTCTAAAACCCTAGGTCAATTTGACCCACATTTTTCGGGCTTCGCCAACATGTCTTTCCTTCCTTCTCGCGCGGTGCTCCAAAGCATCCAACGGTGGATTTTTTCGCTTGTTGACTTGTCCACGATCCTTCTTCCTTGTTGATATGTCATCCTTGATCTCCTCATCCAATGGCTTGCTTTTCCACTCTTCGCTTCGTCTTTTCTGATCTTTTGCTCAATTCGACCGAGTGACAGACATTGTGTCTTCTGTGAAGTTCGCATTTTACCTCTTCTTCCTTGATATTTGCTTCCTTCCCTAGCCAAGGGCTAACACACATGACAGAATACAAGTCTTCTCCGACTCCTTTCTTATCAGGAGTCTAACTTGAGGATGGAGAGGAGACTCCACTGGTTGACAACACACTATACAGACAGCTAGTGGGGAGATTTTTGTATCTCACACACTCTAGACTAGACCTCTCCTATGTAGTTGGTGCAGTTTCCAGGTTCATGCAGGAGCCGCATGAGCTACATTGGAAAGATGAAAAGTGTATCCTTCGATACATATAGGGAACCATCACTTTTGGGATTCATTATGCAGCAAAATATACATTAGATCCATCGAGTTGAATGATTCTGACTGGGCTAGCGATAGCACTGATCGCAAGTCCACATCTGGTTACTCACTCAGTATTGGTTCTGGGCCTATCTATTGATCGAGAAAGAAGCAATATGGAATTGCTCTATATTCAAACAAGGTAGAGTACAGAGGGGTAGTTAACATAACCATTTAGGCTATGTGGCTACAACATTTTCTCACTAAGTTGGGCATTAATTTTCATCGGTCGATCGTCATCTGGTGTGACAACCAGAGCACTCTGAAGTTCTGCAGGGATCCAGTTCATAGGCAGCAGACGAATCACGTAAATATCCACATGCACTACATTTGGGACTTAGTACACAAGGGGATCATCGACTTACAGTTCTATCCTTCAGCAGAATAGATGGCATGCATCTTCACCAAGACCTTCACTCAGCAGAATTTTCATTCTTTTCGAAGTCATCTTGGAGTGAAGAACACAGTTTCCTAGAAACTGTAGTTCTTCTTTTTACATACATTGTACCTTGAGGGGGGGGGTTCCCATGAGGTTTTCCCTCTTTCCTCACTTTATTTCATTGTATATTTTATATTTGGGTACCTAACATGGCCTCGTTGTCAGGACCCATTCTTTATGTTCACCATAGTGATGTTCAGGGGGGGTGTTGGAGTTACTTCACACACACCTAGGATTTATTTTTCCTAAGGATTTTCCTTGTTTATTAGTCATAATTAGTCATTATCCAGTCTCTTATATTTTAGGGGAGAATATTCCACCTGGAGAATATTCTCTTTCAGTTGACCCTTCAGTTTGACTAGTTGAGTTGAGTTTAGATGATGCATTGGTTTTGTCACCATGCAACATTGGGATCATCACCAGCTAATGCGCACTTTCCTTGGGATCATCACCAGACTAGTGCATTACCCTTGATTTCCTAAATTAACTCCTCACTACTCTTTGTTCAGTCAGTTAACTGAAGACTAGTTGACTAGTTAACTCAACTAGGTTGCAGTTCACTCCCATAACTGCCTGAGAGACTAGTCTAGGTGGCAGTTCACTCCCATAATTGTTGGTGTGTGTCTAGATCACTCTATACCACCACTATGGTGCATTGGTTCTCCTCCAGTGCACACTCATTGAGTTATACAGAGTATATCATGTGTAAATTATTCATTATTCATAACGGTTAATGAGAATTCTTCCATTCTTTCTCTCCTTCTTCTTCTTTCTCAAATTCTCTCTGTAAATGTGTGTATTATTATTTAGCTAGATCTATTATGTGCAGGTTCAACAAATTTACATGTGCTCCAAGGGTGACACTCACCAATTGACTTTGTTTGGAAGTTGTCTGACGTTTGGAGTCAATACTCCACTTGTCGAACTTGTGTGAGACTAAGGGCTCATTGAGGACTAAGGAATTCGCCTTATTGTGTGCCCCTTAGAAATCTTCATGAGTGGTTTTCTCAATATACCCTCATGGCATTGTGAACCTCTTAGTAACAAGGTAATTGTTAATGTTTAGTTCAGGTCACGGAAGGAGTGCTAGTAGGATATGACATGGATGTTTTCACACCTCTCCCTCATCCATATTTTATCTATGTATGACCCCTTTACTCCATATGTGAGTCAGATTAGCAAGTGTCACCATGCATGCATCCAATGACAAAGATAATATTAATAACTCATATATATTAAATCCATAATTGAATCATCATCATTACTCATGTGTAAATAAAACAAGTACTCATAATCAAAGTTAATACTCCATTCCCTGACTCAATCCAGAGTCCAAGGAAGTTTGTCGATGCCACCAACATCCTCATCATGTCATGTTTCCTACACACTTAGGAAACCTCATCATAATACTTGTCAATTCTATACATCAGTATAAATAACATATCAAATTTCCATACTCAATCATATCATAACCTCATAAACCAATACAGATAATCATAACGTACCATGTTTAACCGAATCACTTGCACACAAGTGTTTCAAAGAATAAACAATGTTATGAAAATGTGATTAGTGGAATTGGATGTTACAATTTATTTGTTTAATTATTATTCAGTCATATAATGTTTTATTCTATGATGATTTCTATAAGTATTCACAATGGAAATACAACTAACAACTAGCCTATGTGTTATTTGGTTGTACAAAATCCTACCTCATCGATCTCATGGGCACGGGTAGTTAGTACTCATTTTTCCACTTTAGTTAGTATGTGTGCACAGTTTCCAAAGATTCATTATATTTCAACCCTTTACTAAATTATAGACACAAATCACCCTAGTATATAGTCTTTAGGGTTTACAACAAATCCACAGTTTTGTAACTTGTAACTTGTAAATTACCAACACAATACATGGATTTTTCTTCCTAGGGCGTGTATTTTTCATCATGCCTTGTTTTCATGCATTTTAATGCATTTTTTTTGCATTTATAAGGAAGATTTTATCCTTTACACACATTAGAGGGTTTTAGGTTTCAAAATGCACAAATAAAGTATGAATAGATGTAAAATGATAAAATCTAAATTCCACATTTTGAACAACTCAATTTTGAGGTCATGTGAGTCTTATGCGTGCATTTTACAATAAGACATTTTTACCTCCATTTTACAAAAAGTCTTGAATCGTGTTCAATGTCGAAATCCTTAGTCATTTAAAATGCACTCGGGATGAAATATATAGATTTAGAATGTTATTAACTTCACCCTAAATCTTAGATCACTAAATTTGGATCTATATAGAAGTATGGGTGTGCATTTCCATTAGGTCACTTTCTATTGTTTTGGTCTCTTAATTTACAAGGTAGATTTTTCCTCTTTTACACATAAACCACTTTTATGTTTGCAAATTAAAATCTAAATACATAGACAGGTGAAAAATTATATAAGACAACCTCGGAAACTTGAATCACTCAAATTGCAGGTGTGTTAAGACCTGGGCGTGCACTTTTTAAGCTAGTTGGTGTATATTTTGCACAAATGAAGAAATTATAGTTTAAAAGAAAAACAAGTATTTTGTTCATTCAAGTATTCCATTTTAGTCTTTCTAAAGTCTCATACATGTTGATATGTTTGTTTGTTTATTTAATTATTATTCAGTCATATAACCTTTTTCTCTCTGATGATTTCTGCAAGTCTTCACAATGGAAATGCAACTAACAACCAGCCTATGTGTGATATGGTTATACAAGATCTTGTCTCATCGATCTCATGGAAATAGGTATTTAGTACTCATTTTTCCACTTTAGTTAGTGTGTGCACATTTGCTAAAGATTCATGTATATTTCAACCTTTTACTAACTTCAACGAACAAAACACCCCAGTATACAATCTTTAGGGTTTACAACAAATCTGTAGTCCTATAACTTGTAACCTATTAATTACCAACACCATACATGGATTTTTCTTCCTAGGGTGTGAATTTTTCATCATGCCCTATTTTCATGGATTTTTATGAATTTTTTTGCATTTACAAGGCAACTTTTATCCTTTACGCACACTAGAGGGTTTTAGTTTTCAAAATGCACAACTAAAGTATGAATAGATGTAAAATTATAACATCCAAACTCCACAATTTGAACCAATCAATTTGGAGGTCATATGAGTCTTAGGCATGCATTTTACAGTAAGACAATTTCACCCTTCATTTTACAAAATGTCTTGAATCTTGGTTCAAGGTAGAAGTCCTTAGTAATTTAAAATGCACTTTGGATGAAATATATAGATTTAGAATGTTCTTAGCTTCACCCTAAATATTACATCACTAAATTTGGCGTTATATAGAAGCATGGTCATGCATTTCCATTAAGTCACTTTCTATTGTTTTGGTCTCTCAATTTACAAGGGATATTTTGCCTCTTTTACACAACAACCACTTTTATGTTTCCAAATGAAAATTTAAATATGTAGACATGTGTAAAATTATCTAAGACAACCTATGAAACTTGAATCACTCAAATTGCAGATGTGTTAATACCTGGGTGTGCATTTTTGAACCCTCGCATGCATTTTGCACAAATGCATAAATTACAGTTTAAAAGCAAAACTAGTATTTTGCTCATTCAAGTATTCCACTTTAGTCTTTCTTATTTTATAGTAACATAGTTTTACCCTCCATTTTACAAAAAAACTTGAATCTTATCTCTAGGTAGAAGTTCTTAATCATTTTAAAATGCACTCCGGATGAAATATATAGATTTAGAATATTATTAACTTCACCCCAAATCTTAGATCACTAAATTTGGAGCTATATAGAAGCATGAGTGTGCATTTCCATTAGGTCACTTTCTATTGTTTTGGCATCTCAATTTACATGGTAGACTTTGCCTCTTTTAAAAAACAACCACTTTTATGTTTGCAAATGAAAATCTAAATATGTAGACATGTGTAAAATTAGCTAAGACACCCTCTGAAACTTGAATCACTCAAATTGCAGGTGTGCAAAGACTTGGGCATGCATTTTTGTGAAGTATGGCATGCATTTATGCACAATGGCATAAATGACAGTTTAAAAACAAACATGTATTTCTTAAGTGTGATTGTGCATTTTTAAATGTGGAGGCTCTAACCAGCTTGAATTAGGGTTTTATGCAACAATAGAAACCCTAATCCTAATTGCTTATATCATCATATATCGAGAAAATTGTCATTTGCATTTAGCTTAACTTCTTTGACTTCTTAATCTAACACATGTATATATTCCCTATGTCCAATGTAGTGTTCAACAACAATTTGATTTTTTTTTATTTTATTATAGAGACGTTGGAGCTCTAACGCCTAGGTTCATTGTCAAAAATATATTTGATAAAATCTCTCCACAACTGCCACGTGGCAGTTTGTTACGTCATACCTTCAACAAATGGATACGTCTGCCAAGAGTGTGATGAAAGGTGTTCGATGAACCATTGGAATTGGGTTTGTCAAAATATAGACATGAGTCCATTAGAAGGGCGTCGGAATACAGACATGATTCTGTCAGAAGGGCATTGAAATTGTCATCGAAAAATGTGCCAATTGTACTAGTTACTTAACACTTATAGCTTAATTTTGAATGCATAACAATGATTTAATCTACATTTAACACTAATTTATTCACTAAAATAAGGGTCATATTAAAATTTATCCTACAAACATTAAGGAGACCTAGTACCCATAAGGTGAAAGAACTCGACTAACATTTTTAACAAATCGATTTCCTTACAGTTAATTGGTTTCAGGTCTTACAGAAACCTAAGTTCTATTCTCCTTTTTCTCTTGACCAACCTTGAAAGAGTGTTTTTCATGTTGGTGTTTGAACTTCTATTTCGATCATTAACAAAAATGGCTACCATATCAGGGATGATAGTCCTTAGTTGTTTTTAAATTTTCTCCCTTATGTGATTTTGGCATATGGCCACTCCTCTAAGCAATACCGAAGAATTTGAGGTGAACCTCTTAAGGTTGATCCCATTACTGATATCATCAGTAAAAGGCATCTCTTAAATCAATTTGAAATACTTGTGATGGCTTCCATTTCAAATAATCAATGAGAAATTTCTAACCCCAAAGTTAATTTGTCAATAATAATGTCTTTTATGTTGCACATAGAATTGACTATTTGATTAGCATTATTATTCAAATTCACCTTGATGACTTGACTGTCCATTCTAAAAATTAGAAAGATCATTTTAAACATTTGAGACATGCTTTTATTAAATGCAGGAAGATTAGAATTGTATAGAATCCTAACAAATATTCCTTTGGTGTCATTGAAGGTGGGTTGATAGGTCACTTTATTTCTAAAAATATTGTAAGCATTGATCTTGAAAGGATTTTTCCATCCAGAAACCACTCACTTCCACCTCAAAGAAATACATTCAAGCCTTCAAAAGTAATATTAATTTCATGCACATATATGTTCATGATTTCGCTGAAATTATGAAACCTATTTATAAATTTCTAATGAAATATGTAAAATTCTATTGGGATAAAGATGCTCAAAATTCATTTCAAACAATGTTACCTACTTAACAAGAGCCCTCTAGAGTTCTTGTTTTCTTATAGGTCTTATAGTGGCTATTTTTAGCCTCATTTCAAAAAGTGTTGTTACTAATAGCACATTATTTCTTCAGGGGTTAAAATTACAACCTTTTGCAACCACATCCTTAACAACCTCATAATGTTGCTAACCAAAACCTCAAAATCAACTCTCGAATTGAAAAATGGCACTACTAGCACCCCCCTTTTTTTCAGAGTTAATATTGTAACTTTTTTGACATCATGGCCTTGTTGATACCTTTTCCTTTTTCTACCAAAGGAATTATTTCCTTTACAGACCCCTTTTATAAAACACCTTATCCATGTAGAAACGGGGGTAATTCCCTTTTCAAAAATCCCAACCACCCGCACCCACATCCTGCATAATCTTGTTCACGCGAATGCGGGGAAATTTCCCAAGAGCCTATTGTGGTCTTGATCCTACCGCACCTACATCCTTCATTCCACATTCATTATCATTTCATCCTACACCTGCATTCCACATTATATATCCTGCATCTTGCACCCACTTTCCCATAGTTAGATTATTTCCTAATGCCTTTGTGTCTCATGCAGAAGGATGACACTTGACTACCACCTGATGTTTCCTCTTGCACACAATGTTATCTATACATCTCGCATTTCGAATGGATACTCCTACTCCCTACACCTGCATTCCACATAGGACATGATTTGTGGTTCTGAGGTAATCATAGCATATCCACCGCACATATATTGCATGATGAAAATGGTTGTTTTTAATTAATGAGGATTAATTCTCACACATTTCCCCTAAGCCTTGTGTACACAAATTACAATTACCATTTAATGAACGACATGCACCAAATGTATAAGGGAGGGATTTTAAATAGTGTATTGACCCCTAATTTATGATTAGCAAGGAACCTATTGGATGGAAAATATGATTTATACACATAATCCTCACATTCACCTAAGCACATTGAAAGTGGAAAATATGGCGAACAAGAAAAGGACAGATCCACTCTGTGGAGATACAATGAATTAATTGGCCTAATAAATAATGGAATTCCAATGGTCTATTGCATATAATTGTTATTATGAGCTTTCCACATAAGATAAGCTTACAAACAAATTTTGCATGTTGGAGATAGCTAAGGATGGGTGTGTGCATGTGGTGTTCCATTTCAAAGAATGCATAGCATGGTGTGCTTGAATATTTGATTTAAAGCACCGACTAATCGAAGTGAAGGGAAGTGGAAGGACTCTTGTCCCTTTAACACCACACACTTTTAGAAGGATGGTGTGACTCCAAAACCAAAGAGGGTCCTCAAAATGTTTGAGGAAGACTCTTTCCTATATGCTCAGGGTGGTGGCGCGAGTTTTCTCAAGGATTTTTTGGTCCAACCCCTATGGAACCCTTGAGCACTAGTCATATTAATACATGCATGTTGGCTCAACCGTATAGGAAATTCATGTGTCTTTTCACACATTTGGTGGGTTAGGAATCAATAAATTATGTTCCCAAGTATGTTTTATACATGCTCCATTACTTGGTATGAGTAGGGGTCATTTTTATTGGGCCCAAATTATATCAAATCATATTTCCCACCGATTTTCAAACTTCATTCATACTAAGAGGTTCTACATGACCTCTTACTTGGTTCTTGCTTTATCTTACTGTAATACATTCAAGGGAATTCCCACAAGGGATGATGTCAATTTTAATGAGGATCCTCCTCAATTTTGGTACCCTATGTTGTGGAAGTACAAGGTGTCATTCCATTTTTATCAAATCCAAGATTATTTTGTCAAATAGTATAGAAGTATATTCACTGGGACTGAACCAACTAGGGTGACAAGGGCGACCATCGATTTTATCATAGGAAAGAGAGTAGTGTATTTGATAAAGAGTTCACATACATAAGGCTCTTTCAATTTGAATGAAAGCCCCTTATTCTTTCTTGTTTTGTTTGTGATATAATTTGGTTTATTAATTATGTAGACAATACTTGACATGGTCCTTGTTTTTCAATAAGAAGAGGAAGCATAAATTCATTCTCATTCCTTTCAAAAAAAATTATATTTCAATTAAAAGTTCATCAATATTGGCCAAGAAGGTAGTATTTTGAGTCTTTCAATATGAAAGAGGTTGAATCTCGTGAGGAATTTGATCTTGAAGGTGTTTTCGTCACTTGTATGGTTTCAATTAGATACACCTCAATTTTCACTAGGTTGGAGGAAATCACAGAAGGAGCTAATAACAACAAGGAAACACACGTCGAAGCCAAGGTGATAGCCACCACAAGAAAAACTACTCCCAAAAAGAAGAATCAAGCCACTCATGATGATGCACATATAAGGCCAAGTTCAAATGTTGGTGCAAAGGAGGTTCCTTTCCTATAGGAAAAAAAACAGCCACAACACAGAAAAAGGGGAAGATCCACAACCACTGTTGAAGGTTTTGGATTTCATCACTCCCATAAGAGTTCCTCTTCATGCCATAAAAATTAGGAAGTTAATATTGGAAGAAGAGATAATAATGAAGGATGTGTGGGTGATGGAGATAATGAGGACCTCCCTCGACAACATTTGGAGATAACACATGAAATTACTCCTATTCCTAAGAGAAAAAATAAACTAGATGGAGGAAATTATCAAGACCCCAGGATTTAGAAACAAAGGAAATAGACATGGAAGTTGATGAGCCCAATGACATTCCCGCATGCATCGTGGTACAAATAGTGGAGAGTAAACTAATAGTAGAGGAGTTGGTCTAGGAGGGACCAACATTTTTTGAGGAAGATTTTGTGACTTTTCATCGTGTTAAATATGATAAACATTCCAATAAGCTATAGATTGAAAGATTCAATCTGAAAGATAAAAGAGTGTCAGGAAAGTGGAGATCTTAAATTGAGGTCAAATGTTTGAGGCCCTCGGGGGTTCTCAAATTTCATTAGGAAATGGGTGAGGCATTAGCTCACTCAATAACTGAGAAGAAGCTAGAGAACGTTAAATTGAAGCAAACTACAAGGGAACTCAAAGTTTCCCTTAGCCAAAAACCATTATTTGCAAAGTCCTTGTCTATGATAGTCCCGGAAGATTTTCATGAAGGAGTGACCGGAACAATATATAAGGTCTAAAGGGATGATGAATTGTTGATGGGTGTCAGAAAATATGTTTTTGAGTATATTAAAAAAGAATAGACACAATCATGGAATCTGTGGAGATTCTTATAGAGGTAGGTGTCATGACGAGAAGATTCCACTTAAGGAATTCTTGCAAAAGGATTTACAAACTAATGAACATTTTTATAAAAATGAAGTGTCTTTGTTGCAATAATATCAAGCATGGATGAACTTACAATATGGAATAAATATTTCTCTTCTAAAAATATATTGAAGCAAATACAGGCTAGATGGCTCGAGAGGATAGATACCCTTCAACAATTGATCGTGACCTGCGATGCTCTTGAAGGAAGGAGAAGTCCATTGTCTTTGAAGGTGGAAGATATCATCAAGGAACCAAAAGGCCCACCCTTGATAATGGATTCTATGTTTTTGTCAAGAGATCAAATGGAAGTTGAATTGGGTATACTAAGGGTCACATGGGGAACAAAATTTGACGACCTCACAAACTTTCAAGAAGATGAGATCCAACATTGGTTGGTCTGTTTCATGCATGAGAATGAATACCAAGTGTCCATTTCATAACAACAACATGCCACTTTGAAGAGTATTGAATATTATTTGTTCAATATTAGATTTAAACAGGACTTAACTATAGAACCCTTACGTTAGTATATTAAAGAATGGCTAAAGGGTGCACTAGAAGCAATAGCTAACCCACCTTGATCTTCAATATTAAAGAAATGGTTATGATAGTTCCGATTGATAATGGTGTTGCTTATTTAAAGAGAAAGGAAAAAAGTGTCAACCAAAACCACCATTCCCTATTTCCATTTTGTGAGTAAAAGTTTTGTTTGAAGCATTTCCATCAATTTTGCACTTTCTTAGTATGAAATCGTCTAGTCTTGTCATCTGAATTCTTTTGTTTATGTGCAAGACCGATTTATGACCACTTCCTTTTGTCTTCCATGTTTCGTCTACTTAATATATGGTCCATCAGATCCACATCCCATTCCAATAGGATGAACACATTTCTTATTTTCTCGTTTAAGTATCACAAATATTATTTAGCACCAATTTTGCACACATTTTATTTGATCTTGAACAACAAATTTGTATTTATTATTTAAAATCCACAAAGATCTATTTTGGAGCTCAGAACTTTTGTGGTTTCTGACTTTTATTTAAGCATGAAATATTGAGAATGAGTTTCCTTTAGATCCCTATGATATGAATGTTACAAAATCATTTGAAGTTCTCTTAAAAGGATCATTTATGTTACTCTATGTTTTGTTTGTCTTGCTTCAAATGTTTTACTTTCTCTTGTTATGATATGGGAAATGGTTATGGTAGAATGAAATAATTCATTTTTCTTTATTTATGTTGAAATTTTTTCCACAAAATCTTTACACGTTTTCATTGCATGTTCCACTTGCGGGAATTAAATGTTCAATGAATAAGAATTCAGTTATTCAGATATCTTAGTATAATCAATATTTGAGTGAGAAACATATGAGCACCACCTTTATAAAAATGAATAGGGTATCTCCAATTTCCCATGAGAATGCCCTACGAGGTTGAATCCTATCCTTGATAGGAAAAGAGATAGCAAGCCTCAACAACCAAAATCCTAAATCAACCCCTGATTAAAAAGGAGATCCCACTAGTGGAAACCTCCTTTTTATTTCCATGCTTGTAATTGTAACATTTTTGGAAACATGGCTTGAAAGACCAATACTATTGCAAAAATAATCATAAAAAAGGAAAAAAAAATTGAAAAGAAGAAATAATTTTTTAAAAGGAAAAATAAAAATATAGGGGAGGAATAATAAAGAAAAACACACACATTTTAAATTTAAAAAAAAGAGAGAGAAATAATTAAAATTAAAGGGAAAACCCACAAAAGAAAATGAATAACACATTTATAACATTTTTTTAAATGCCACACCAAATTTTAAAAAATTGAAAATACCAATGATACAAATTAAAAATTAAAAATTAAAAATTAAAAAAAAAAACTGTAAAGAAAATAAAAAATAAAATAGAAGTATAAAAAAATTGAAACAAAATATTAAAAAAAAAAACAAATTAAAAAAATGGTGAAATGGTGAAAACTATGGTTAATTGTTATACATGCATGTGTTGTGTATCAAGCTATATCGACCCTTGATCTTGATCCAATGTGGGAATGCAACCCCGTGGTTTCAATGGCATTTACATTAGTTTCATTTGGTCATTTTGATATTTCTCTCAATGCTTTGGTCAAGCATGAATTGCATAATAATGGTGTTTAGAGGTTGAAAGGGTGTCTCTGCCCTCATATTTTCACATAATTTTGGAAAATATTAGTGGGAACCTTGTTTAGTGGATTTTTGGGTGGTTTAAAAGCTTGGTCTATTCATTGATAGTGATTCTCCTCTACTTATGTCATGGGTATTACACCTTCATGATTCGTAGTGCCAAATTTGATTGAATAAACTAGAGCTTTTATTGGTGTGTTTTGTCGATGTTGAAGTCATTCCATGTTAGGTTGATGCTCACAATGGTAGTTTTTGTTTGGAGGCCAAAACCACCATAGATTCAACCCCAAAATTAGGTGATTATGGCAAGGCAAGTTATATTCAAGGAAATAATTTGCATTTTTCCCCATTGTGTGTGTCGCATGCCATTAATTGGTTTGTAAGTTGAGTAATTACTAGCCATTCATCATCCCTATGTTTTGAAGCCATCACTTCCTTGATAATTTCAGTCATGAACCCATTTCATGTATATTTGATGAGGTATTTGTTTGCAATGCTAAGGCATGCAAATGTTAGGTTAATTCTTGACCTTTTTCATTGTTGGTTATTGTGTTGAGTGAATTATTATACAATGATATCTCTCTTGTTGTTGTGGTTGTTGGATTACTGAGAGGGGGGGTGAATCAGTAATAGATAAATTTAATCCTTTTTACCAAAGTATGTAAGTGTTATTTATCTTTATGATCAATATAACATTATCATCCAATAAGTGTAGATTAAATAAACCATAAAAAATGAACAATCACACAAATGCACAGTACACCAATATTGTTACGTGGAAACCCAATGTGGGAGAAAACCACAGAATGATTTTTCTTATATTTATTTAAGAATTACATTCATTGGAAGCACCAACTTCCTTTGTTCTCCAGCTGCAACTAGAAGGAAGCTCCAACCCCCTATATTTTCAAGCTACAACCTAAGGGAAGATCCAACTCCCCAATTCTCTGGCTACAACTAGAAGGAGGCTACAACCCCCTATTTTCTCCGGCTACAACCGGAAGGTGGCTACAACCACCTATCCTTGCCTCGTCATGTCGCCCTGAAATATAAGTAAGATGATGAAACCATTGTCACATTATCACTGTGAGATATACTATTGTAAACATGCACTAATCTGAGCCAACAAGATGTGCCATTGTCATGTAACTAACATGTACCTGTACTTGGCATGTACCAATCAAAATCCAACAGGTATGCGACATATATGGGTTGCAGCATGTGTATGTACATGCTCTATTTGTACTACAACTTGTGTTTGTACGCGGCCTATCTATATTGCATCATGTGTATGCCTTCTGAAAGCTAGGGTTTTTCACTTTTGCTTAAACTCAAACACTATGTTGCCTCTTGTCAACTCAACCTGCAACCTGTCATTGTGTCCAACCTGTAGTTGTGCCATGTGCATACATCCTCATACATATCCCTTAACCAAGTGTATATATATCTCTCTAGTCATGTGCCATACAAGTATAATCATGAACAAGTATAATAACCCTCACATCGACTAGAGACCAAACCCTTACTGATATGTAGCATGTCAATACATCAACCACTTCAAAAATACAAGCTCTCAACCATGTACCACAAAAACTCTTAACCATATGCCAAGAAATACAAGATGTGCCTCAACACTAACAATATGTATCAATGATAAATTTTGATTATACCAACACTGTATTTCTGTAGATCTGAATTATACAGAAAGTCTCATGCAGCTAATAATCTCTCTAGGGAAAATCTTCAAACCCCCATAACCATTTCTCATGTAGACAAAAAAAATCCAACTACTCATAGAAATAAGACATACCTTTTGAACCAGTAGATAGATTTGATGTACCTGATCATTCTAGACCTTCCTAGGAGCTTGCTTTCAGACTCTAGAGACCTGGCATCTTCATCTTCTAATTTTTTTATGGATTTACCCTCATGTACGCACCCTATTATATTGTTAGCTCGCGTATGTATGCACCCTATTATAATGTTAGCCCGCATATGTACACACCCTATTATATTGTTAGCCCGTGTACATCTTAAAAACTAGCGTTTTTCAGTATTTTTGAAAGTCTGAAACTTTCGTCATCAAACCTTCGAGCTACCTCAAAATTGAGCAACTTCAGATGTATCAATGAGTACCTGCAATAAACCTTACCACAATAATAGATATTAAATGTGCTCAATAGGTGCTAATATGAGAGCCTTGCTCTCTTATTTATAATTCCATGTAGCTTCCTCAAGGGGTTACCTTCTAACCAACTTAACCCAATTTCCTTCTTTTAGGGCTAACCCACTTCTAACATTTTGTCCACTTCTAACCCACTTTGCTACAGATATTAAATTATCTACTTTTGGTTGCAAATAATTTATTTTTAATTAATTTCTTATTGCAACAACTTAACCCATGATTAACTCCCAGTTTCACGCACTTGACTAGTCAACTTCTTCTAGGAGCTTCTACAATAATTTGACTTCTTTGACCTTCTAGATAACTCATGGGGGTTCTCCAACTTCACAAGGCCATAAATCTCTAACTGTGAGGAGTTATGTGGAGCTCCACATATCACCTAAAATGGCATGACATGTAATATCCATCTAGAATAGTTTTACCTACAAATATACTAACATTCATACCATTATATATCAAACAAACTTAGATTCATTAACCATATTATTGGGCTACCGGAATTTGCTATCGAACTTGCTTCAAGGGTTGACATCAATGAAAACCAACCTAATTAATCAATAGTGGTTTGTAGGGTGAGCCCTAAAGCTTGAACCCACAACCTAGTTCTACCAACACTCCCATGCAAATACTCATGCATGCCCACAATCAAACTTACCCTTTTAACAATTGTGTGATATAATACAAATCTCAAAGGCCCTCCTCATTCGATTTCCTTCCCTATATCTTCAAACCTATAACTCCTTTTGAACTCTACTCACAAACCTCATAAACAATGGTGTAACTTGTGCATGTTGGTTGTGTCTATGATTGAATTGTTTTACCCAAAACTTGATAACATTGGTGTTTTTATTAGATATGATATAACTCTGTATGAAAATATCATGGTAGAACATTTCTCTTGATATCATGAGCTAGAGGCCACAACACGATTGGTTTTATGTTTTGTGCTTGTATATGGTGGAAATTGTAGAATCACAAACATTGTTTGATAATAGATATTTGTTAAGTGCTTATGGCTTGTATCCTTTAAGGAATTGAACCCTAGAAATTTATTGTTTGTGCATTTCATGGTTGATGGTTGTGTGCTTTGATTTGTATAAAGAGGGGTTATGCATGATTGATTATTGGTGTATACATAACATTATCAAATATATATGCACAATGTTTGTTGAAGAGGTTATATGTACAAGTTAGATGTTTTATTTAGCACACATTGTTATTTACAAGACATGTTATATGTATGCATGCTATGGGTAGAGGATAGTGGGATCATTATCACGTTTCACTAGTGTATATCCCCTCAAATTGTTAGAATTTTACATGCACAACATTGTTGGAAGTGATATATAATTATGGTTTGTTTACTTGAACATAATTATGGTTCCATTTAGCATGCATGCTTCCTAGATGTGAAAAAACCTATGTTTGAACAAAAAGAAAGTTTAGGGTTGATAGTTTATAAATGCATTTGTAGAAGGATAGTCATACATGATCATGGTTACTATGATGAGTTTCTACATATCTAGAGTGATGTATGTATTATATTTTGCAAATTAAATTATTGAATTACTAGTAGGTGTGTATTATGGCATTAAAAGGGATATAGATGCAAAAGTATTTGCATGTATGTTAGGGATATCATTGTTGTACATGTGTGATGTTCAAGTTGTTGATATTTATGACTCTAGCAGCATTTTTATGCCATATAACTACCTAGATATGATGTATAATACCATGGGTAGTTTGATCACATTTCATGATGACTATAGGTAGTTGAGATGCATGATATCCTAAGTTGCTTTCGAGTAGAGTTATTCCCTCCACCTATTTACCCTTTCCATCCATTCTTCCCTTATGCACAAAATTGTCACTTTACATGCACGTGTTGCATTGATATCATTTCATGTAGCATGCATAATGTAGGTTAAAGCATGGTTTTAAGTTAGTGCTTGCATAAGCTTGTTGTTGCATTTCATTCTGATCATGGGATGAAATTTTAGGGTAGGAGGTATGTTTTTTTTTGCTTTACCAACAATTCAAGTCAAGGATACAACCCAAGATATGGATGATATCCCTGAGTGAACATGGATTCCTACTTAGAATGGGGAGATTGTTTATTCATGCAATGTTGTCTACACTAATATTTATCATGAAATGTTTGTTGATGCACTTGGTATGTAATTATTGAGAACATGTTCAATTATGAATAGAATTGAACTTATATATTTGGACTGTTAAATATTTTTTGAAGTTGCATAAGGATAGTGGTTTAATGTTCACACACACACACACACAAACACACACATGTTGTTATTTGTATTTGGATGGAGATGAAAATTGATAATTTCTTTTGGTGCCTATTTTTTTATAATCTGAATGAATTTGAGGAAAAACATATAATGAAGGAAATCATTATTTAAATGAAGCTTCACAACTTTGTCTTATTGAGGCTAGGCAATGTGCACATTAGTTTAATGTTGGGACCTTAGTTTTCTTAGGCACCTAAACCCACATTTGACATAAGTGACCTTCCAACTACCAACCATCTAAAAAATCGATATTATGCTCAATTTATTTAGTATATAAATTCAAGGGGAAATTATGTCTTTTTTGTTAGGATATTTAGACACTTAGGAGTTATTAAGATCAACTTGGTTTAATGTTTCTTTAGTTTAAAGTTTGTTTCTTAGTATTTTTCTTTAGTATGCATTTGTATTTAGGAAATCCGATGACCACGATATGTTCCCAACATAGAGTGATATGATGGCTCATATTTTCTTCAATCTTAACGACTACATTGATTCATGGCTTAACATTTGATTGGTCCATGATCTCTATTTAAATATCATGGAGGTTCATTTGTCAATGATCGATTGTGAGAAAATCTCTTGTAAATCTCTCTGTAATATTTTCTTTTGCATTACTAAATTGCTCCAAGTGGCCACGTTGTTAGAGATAATTCACACACACCTAGGATTTCTTTTTCCTAAGGTTTTCCCTATGTTTATTAGTCATTATTCAGTCTCCTATAGTTTAGGGAGAATATTCACACTTTAGTTTGATCAGTTGAGTGGATTCTAGATGCCACATTGGGATTATCACCATTCAGCATTGGGATCATCACCAGCTAATGCGTATTTTCCTTGGGATCATTAGCAGACTAGTACATTACTCATGATTCACTGATCTCCTCCTCACTTCACTATGTTTTAGTCAACTAACTGAATACTGAGAGACTAGTTAACTCATACTAGGTGGCAGTTCACTCCTGTAACGGCCTGAGAGACTAGACTAGGTGGTATTTTACTCCAATAACTGTTGGTGTGTGTCCATATCACTCTAGACCACCACTATGGTGCATTGAATTCTCCTCCAGTGCGCATTAGTTAAGTTATACAGAGTATATCATGTGTAAATTCCCATTCATTCATTTGGTTAATGAGAATTCTTCCATTCTTTCTCTCCTGCTTCTCTTTTCTCATATTTTCTCTACAAATTGTGTATTTCATTTGCTAGCTAGATCTATTTTTTGCAGGTTCAACACATTTACACATGTTGGATAGGGTCGTGGATGTTTCCCCATAAGGATTTTACCACATAAAAACATCAGTTGATATTTGATCTAGTTGTGTGAGTAGTTACTGAAGGGTTTTGTCCTCTGTTGGAATACATATGTTGTCAAACATGGTATTAGAATGCATTTGAAGACCCGCTCCCATTGTAGATCAAGATCTTGAATCCATGTTGTTGCATCTCTGGTTTCTACCATTTTCATATATTTCTAGGATGAGAGGACTATTCCATTGCATCTAGAGTGATCCTTTCAGTTAGGAACGCATTTTGTTTCAGTCAGATCCAAAGGTATAAAGCTTGAATATCTTTTAAATTTTTAAAGAGATTAACATTTCAGTTTTAATTTGGCTCTATGTTTTTTATTTCTAAGTTGCTACTCTTTTCTATATGTGTATGCTCTTTTCTCTGTGCTCTGTGTGATCTAGAAAAATCATAAATAGAGAAAAAAGGGTTTTCCTGTCTGTGTATGCTCTTTGTCATGCGCTCTGTGTAATCTCTGTAAATCGGAAATATAGGGAAATTTTTCATTTTTCGGGTAAGCTAACCGAGATCTAACCCTTGTTGTTGTCAAGAAACATTTTTTTTTATATGTGTGAATGCGTGAAAATAAGTTTTTAATGAGCATGCATCCTAAGGCCATCTTCTTCAACAAAAACAACAACAATCCTCTTTCTTAAGACTATAATGTTTTTTGCACTAGCTCACTTAGTTGAAAGTTACTTTACTTAGTAAGAGGTCTTGAGTTCAAGTCTCTTTTTGTTTTTGTTTTTTATGTTTATGCATTCATTTTAAAGTGCATTTCACTTAATTATAAAAGTGAATCACTATTAAATAACTTTAATATTTTATTTTAAGTTATTTTTTGCATGCAACTTTCATTTACAAAGTAACTTCAATGTAAAAGTGGTTCTCGCTTATTCTATAAAAGTGGGTCACTTCATAAGTAACTTATTTAAAAGTGATCTTATAGGCACATTTAGGAGGAGCATCACCACGTGGACCACTTATACTTTCCACGTGGCTTTTTAGGTACTCTTTATGACATTTTTTCAAAAGCTCATGACTTTCACATCTGAAATTTGTTTTCAATGGCATTGTTTTTTAAATAACCTATTTTTTCGAGATCTTTCCATCCAGATCATCGATTTCATATTTCTATCCATTTTTAATATGGCATCTCCCAGTGATATTTTTCTTACTAGTACCAATTACTTCTCATGGAAATCCCATATGGAAGATGTATTAAGAAGTAAAGGATTGTACTGAATTACCTTAGGAAAAGAACTAGAACCCATTAATGATGAAAGGAAATTCAAATGGGATAATAAGAGTGGTGAATCATGTGACCTAATCATAATGTCCATCTCTCCTAATTTAAGGTTTCACCTTCAAGGAATTGATGCTCCCGATTCATCTTGGACTAAGATTGAAGTTGTGTTTGGTAAACACAATATTATTCAATCCCACCATATAGAAAATAAGTTAATGACTCTAAATCCTAATGATTTTTCTTGCATTGAATATTATTTATCTAAGTTCAAAACATAGACTTTTGTGTATAGGCTGCAAAATAGATTTGAAGGAATACCAATGCATCTATATTATTCTTTCTAAGGTTGGTAGTGCATATTATGTCTTTGTATCTACCTTTTATGCCACTAGAGATGCTCTAGTGAGTGTGTATAAATATCCCACTCTTAAGTATTTTTGTGATGCTTTGATTAGAGAGAACGATAAACTTGTGCAACTTGGAGTGATCAGCACTGCATGTACCTCCAACAAAGCCTTAGTGTCCCAATAGAAAGATAAATCCAAGAATCCCAATAAGCAACCTCCTCGCCACAAAAACAAGAAAAACAAGGGTCCCACAACCTCTTAGTCATATTCCTCTCCTAATGGTGGCAAAGGAGAAAAATATAAAAATAAGAATGTTGACAGAGATTGCAAATTATGTGGGAAATATAGTCATGTGGAGTCCAAATGTTTTAAGAAGATGAAATATTTAGAAGCAACAATGGAGATGCATACAATCAGTATTGATTCTTATTCTTCTTCTTCTCATGGACATGCACATTCTGCTTATGGTTTCTCCTTCAATGCAACTTATACTTCTTCTTCTTCTTACGAGTGAACTATATATTCTAGATCAACTTATCATATGGCTAAGGATAAAGCCATATTCTCTACTCTAAATGAATGTAAAACCAAGAAAATATTTGTTGGTGATTATAGATATCTTAGTGTTGTAGGCTTTGGAACAGTTCAGTTAGATAATGGTCATTTCAATGATGTATTATGTGTTCCAAGTATTTCTCTCAACCTTCTATTAGTATATCATATCACTCATTCAGGTGAAGATAAAGTTGTAGAGTTTTCACCTCACCAAGGTGTAATTAAGGATTTAAAAAATCCTAAGCATATCCTCACAAATGAAATTGTTGATGATATTACCAGGTTGTACAAGTTTGACAACTTTGGGTCATCATCTTTTCCATCAGTTTTTGTTGCTCATAGTGATGACTCGAGAAAACTTTGGCATGTGTGGTTTGGTCATCTAAATTATCACTCATTGTATAAACTATGTGATCAACAGATGTTGATTGGTCTTCCTCGTGTTTCTTACAGAGATGGTGTGTGTGTCAGTTGTGTTCTCGACAAACATCACCGGGACAATTTTGACAAACATGCCTCTTGGCATGTGTTGAGCTCTGGATTTATAACATTTTCTTGCTAGTTCTTGAAGATATTGTTTACTCTCCTGAAGTCTTTTGTTAAGAAAATGGCATTCTTTCTGTGTTATTCATATTCTGTTACACATATATGTTCTGTTGTATACAGAAATCATGAAGTGCTTCCAAAACCACAAATGAGCAAAGAATTCAACTATAAATGCAATAATAATCCTCTTCTGCGGAGAATATCTGAACTTTGCAAAAATGCAGGGTGTTGGCTTGTAGTTGATAATACCTATGAGTATTTTATGTATGATGGGTTGAAACATACTTGTGTAGAGGCTCCACACATTATCAATGTATTCTCTTTTTCTAAAGCTTATGGTATGATGGGCTGGCGAATTGGATATATAGCATATCCTTCTGAAGTCGAGGGCCTTGGAGCACAACTGCTCAAAACACAAGATCATATCCCGACACCTCTTGTTTAAAAATTATTGGCTGGGAGGTTATCGGTGGCCCTGGTGGTGTTGATAATCTGCACTATATCTCTATTTTCTCGCCTTAGGGAAGACAACATTGTCATTCAATCCCAGATTGACGTGGACAGACTTTGGTCTAGTGCTCCTTCTAATGGTTGGCGACCGTCATCTGCACCGAGATCATACTGGCCTTCACCACCAAATGAGAGCAATGGCTATTTAGTGGTTCGTTGCAATGGTGGTTTAAATCAATAACATAGTGCGATATGCAATGTTGTGCTTGCTGCAAGAATAATTAACGCCACTCTTGTTTTGTCGGAGCTGGATACAAATTCCTTTTGGCATGATAAGAGTGGCTTTGCAGGTATTTATGATGTTAATCACTTTATCAAATATCTTATCTCCAAGAATTATTGTGCTAGGAGCAACAAACCGGCCAAATAGCATTGACCCAGCTCTTAGAAGGTTTGACAGGGAAATTGATATTGAAGTTCCCAATGGAGTGGGACGACTGGAAGTCCTTCGTACAAAGAATATGAATATTTCTAAAGATGTCGAATGAATTGTAAAGGGTACGCATGGATATGTTGGAGCTGATCTCACAGCTCTGTGCACTGAGGTTGCGTTACAGTGCATCAGGAAAAATGGATGTCATTTACTTAGAGACTATCGATGCTGAAATCCTCAATTATATGTTTGTTACCAATGAGAATTTCCAGACTGCGTTAAGCTCCAGTAACCCATCTGCCCTGCGTGGAATTATTGTCGAGTGTGCTCTTTTACAAGCCACCAGGTTGTGGAAAGACTCTGCTTGCAAAAGCTATTGCTAATGAGTGCCAGGCCAATTTCATCAGCGTAAAAGGTCCAGAATTATTGCCACGCGTGTTTCTAAATGTATTGTCTTCATGTCATGAGATTAGGGTATTCAAGAGTCGGTTGCAAACTTAATGGTATCGCCTATCTTAAGGGGCGAATAAGCATACGGTTGCACATGTAATCATGATTATCAAGAGACACGGGTAAAGGCAATCTTGAAATCGATTGGGTATGTAAAACATGTCTCATTCAAACCGTTTTGTAAAGGGCGCAAAGCCATGCATTGCCAGGGATCTGAAATGTTATAAAAAGAGCTTCTATGCTTGAGCAGAGGGGGATAGACGGAGCATAGGCTAGATAGGAGAATAGAACAGAGATCGAATCTCCAAGCATTTGTATTGCTCTTCTTTTCAATAAAGTAGTTAAGAGTTTCATTGATACGATTTCTTTCATTGTGAGTTTGTTGTTAGTTATGTTTAAAATGCATTGAGTGAGCCAGTCTGTGGACAGAGGAGGCAGGGCCCCCTTCGATTGAGACAGAGATGGAGTTGTACGTTTAGTATAGTTTTTTTAGATCCAGATTTGAATAATATCTTTCAGCAAGAATGAGATTCTAGTTTTCAGTTTCGATTGCTCATTAATTTAGTAAATGCAAAGCAATAGATGTGAGTGTAGGATTTATGATAAGTTTCATTCCATTGCAATATAGATTGCTAAGTGAGTGAGGAGTGATAAGTAGCAGAAGTTAAAACAATGTTTCATGTCGTTAATTTTCAGTAAAGCTTTTATATGCTTGGAAGCACATCTTATGATTAGTGCAGAGTAGAGTACAGTAGCTTCTTCCATCAAGTTTCTTTTATCAGTTCAGAGATTAGTTTGGCATCCTTTAAACCCTCTCTTCAACCCTACACATACAGTGTTGGTTCCTCTAAGTCTACCTTCCCGAGTTGACAATTAAATGTTGGTTTACATGATATATATCCAGCTCGACATTTTGGCGTCGTTGTCGGGGAGGTACTAAAAAGGATTGGAGAGTGGGCTCCGAAGTTTTGCCAAGTAGATTTGATTTCTGCAAGTATTTCTTTAGAAGTAAAGAGTGCTTTCAAATTCATTAGTGTGCAAGTGGTTCATTTCAGCAGTGGTAGATTACATTCAGCAACAAAGAGGTTTTAATTTTAGTAGATTTTATTCAACAATAGCAGAGTCTTGATTTCAGCAGTATTAGATTTGATTCAACAGTTGAGTTCATCAGTATAAAAGGGTGTGCATTTTATTCAGTAGAAGCAAATTTCCATTCAGTAAGAGTGCATTTCATTACTAGTGTGGGTTTCAGAATTATTATCAGTTGATGTGACTTTCAAAGTTTTTAGCAAACCACCTACAAAAAAAGAAAAAAAAAATCACAAAAATTGACTAATGGATTCAAGATTGAATGAACGGAAGAAGAGATTGTCGCAGGAACTTTCGTGCATCTTGCAGGAACTTGAAGAGATCTCTGCAGCTCATGAGATGGAGGAAGAAACAGTTGATTCAGTGGTTCTGTGTGAACACCTTTGCCAGCCTACAGAGAACAATGAGAAATTAGAAACTCCAGCAGCAACAGAACATGGTATGCATAATCATATTGAACATTGGTTTCAATCTGTTCTACAGCCTTTGGATGCTCTTCTTCTTCAGCAAATCTTGGAAATCAAGCGACCAGTGTTGCTTGCTCAGCATGCCTTGGTAATTATACATCTATATCTTCTATCAAAGGGCATGAATTCATTCTTGATTCTGCTAAGACGGTGGCTACATTGGTTATTTGCCTATACTTAAAGAAATGTCTCTTTTTCTTTAGGTAGGTAGGTAGGGTAGTGAATAAATATCAGCACCTTTGAATAGTTTATGTTTTCTGCAAATAAAAAGGGCATCAGCTGAAATAAAAAGTGATTGAAGATTTTCCATCTAAATGATGAATGAATGAGTTGACAACATATGCTCAGAATACAGGGGTTCTTCTCAGCAGTTCCCATTAATCAAGATGGACAGTTCTTGGGACTGTTAACATTTTATTACCGTGCCAGTGTTAAAGAGGTGAATTTTTTTGCATGAGGACATGAAAAAGGCTAGGCATGGGGGGATGTTGGGATCCGTATTTATAACATTTTCTTGCTGGTTCTTGAAGATATTATTTACTCTCCTGAAGTCTTTTGTTAAGAAAATGGCATTCTTTCTGTGCTATTCATATTCTATTACACATATATGTTCTGTTGTATACAGAAATCATGAAGTGCTTCCAAAACCACAAATGAGCAAAGAATTCAACTATAAATGCAATAATAATCCTCTTCTGCGGAGAATATCTGAACTTTGCAAAAATGCAGGGTGTTGTCTTGTAGTGGATAATACCTATGAGTATTTTATGTATGATGGGTTGAAACATACTTGTGTAGAGGCTCCACACATTATCAATGTATTCTCTTTTTCTAAAGCTTATGGTATGATGGGTTGGCGAATTGGATATATAGCATATCCTTCTGAAGTCGAGGGCCTTGGAGCACAACTGCTCAAAACACAAGATCATATCCTGACACCTCTTGTTTAAAAATTGTTGGCTGGGAGGTTATTGGTGGCCCTGGTGGTGTTGATAATCTGCACTATATCTCTATTTTCTCGCCTTAGGGAAGACAAGATTGTCATTCAATCCCAGATTGACGTGGACGGACTTTGGTCTAGTGCTCCTTCTAATGGTTGGCGACCATCATCTGCATTGAGATCATACTGGCCTTCACCACCAAATGAGAGCAATGGCTATTTAGTGGTTCGCTGCGATGGTGGTTTAAATCAACAACGTAGTGCGATATGCAATGTTGTGCTTGCTACAAGAATAATGAACGCCACTCTTGTTTTGCCGGAGTTGGATACAAATTCCTTTTGGCATGATAAGAGTGGCTTTGCAGGTATTTATGATGTTAATCACTTTATCAAATCTCTTATCTCCAAGAATTATTGTTCTAGGAGCAACAAACCGGCCAAATAGCATTGACCCAGCTCTTAGAAGGTTTGGAAGGTTTGACAGGGAAATTGATATTGAAGTTCCCAATGGAGTGGGACGACTGGAAGTCCTTCATACAAAGAATATGAATATTTCTAAAGATGTTGAACGAATTGTAAAGGGTACGCATGGATATGTTGGAGCTGATCTCGCAGCTCTGTGCACTGAGGCTGCGTTACAGTGCATCAGGAAAAATGGATGTTATTTACTTAGAGACTATCGATGTTGAAATCCTCAATTCTATGTTTGTTACCAATGAGCATTTCCAGACTGCGTTAAGCTCCAGTAACCCATCT
>ML787470.1:12762-25980 GCA_009831015.1 Picea engelmannii | reverse complement strand
TCCTTGTATCCTCATAGTGTGCTATCATTTCTTTCGTGAAAATTGTCCAAGTGACGAGTGATTTGCGAGAACAAAGCCATCGATACCATACAAATTGATTGGGTTCTAAATATAAAGAAGCAATTCGTACCTTTTGTGTATGTCGCACATTATGTAGATCAAATAATTGCTCCATCTGAAGTATCCATGTGATTGGGTCATTTCCATCAAAATTCCTCATATCGATCTTAAGAACGTGGTTGGTCTTCAACCCAAAGTTGGAATTTCTCCATTCTTGATTCACCTTCATTGTGTCCTCATCATGAATTTCATGGGATACATTTTCACTTTCAGGTGTCCTCTCTATTATGAAATTTTCCAATCCTTCCATGATCTCCCCTTTTAAACCCTCCATCATCTCTTGTAGTTCATATTTTGTTACTGTCTTCTTTTGTAAATAATTTATGTCCCTATGCATTTCTTCACCTTCATCAAGATTCCATGTAGGATTATCTGGAGGCTTATTTGGTGTAGGAGTTCCCTTTCTGGGTGGCATGTTGGCCAAGTATCACTTTTGAACCTTGATTTTGAAGTGGTTCTACTAGACAATATTTCTTCTGCTATATCTACAACATTTCGGTCCTTCTAGGTATGAAACTTTATTTTTTGTATTTCTCTGATATTTCTTCTTTGCAATGCCACAGGTCTGATCAAAATTGGATGTGCCAAGTGGAATTTACGGTAACTTCCCCACAACTTTCTGATTTGTGGCCTTTCCGGGATATGTCACTTGTATAGCGTGCCTCACACAAAATAATTGATATAAAATTTTGAAACTCGTACCAGAAATACTAAAAACTGTCCACTATCCAATGCAACCAGTCTCACTCAATTTGGATACTCTAGGAAGAAGTTATGATTGTTTTACCTAGAACAGCTTCTTGATACTAGTCAATAGGACTAGTCAGATACCCTATCTTCCACAGGTTGTATCTACAAATTTAAGATGACCTAGAAGATGAAATTTTTACCACAGATACCTTACTAATTTATGTGAATATCCTTCATATTTTAGGGTCTGAAACATTACAGAAAAAAAATTATAGCAAAAATTCTGAAATGACTCAGTTCAGAATGATTCCAAAACCCTATCTTGCACAGGTTGTATCTACAAAATTATAAGGCCTTGGGAGCTGAAATTTTAACCCAACGTACCTTGATCCATCTACTAAATATCCTCCAAGATGTTCCTTCTGAAACATTGTAGAAAAAAATGTATAGCGAAAATTCCAAGGTGTCTCAGATGTAGCAGCGAAACCCCAAGACCTTGAGCTCTAATACCATATGTTAAGAACCAAATATCAATATAGCATAGAAAAACCTCAGAATAAGTACTCAATGCCTTTAAAAAGAGAGAAATTCATATAATAATCCTCTTCGAGGGGCAACCTCCTTATGCCCACATAAATGTACAATTCCAAGATTATTCCAAATGAAAATGTCTCCTTAGTATATATAGGAGACTAGGAGGTATAATTACAACTAATGGAATAAAGCCGACATAAATAAAATAACATTACTAATGTAATATGCCCCAATTAAGGGTTAATGAGCCAATATTAGGGCTTAACATCTTCAACCTCATTCTAATGAAATTATTATTAGAAGAGATGTTAAATTTGATGAAAATATCTTGATCTGCGAGCCTAATTTGACATGTGTTCCTTCTTCAGCCTATGATCCATCTTTGAAATTTGTGCCATATTTTGTTCCTATTATGGTTTCTTCTTCAAATAATGACAATGAGGATGAAAATCCACCTCCACCTGCTCACCTTTCTCCATATGAGTCCATTGAACATGAACATGAACCAGCACCACAGCTTCCCAAATGGGTTCATTCAACTTGAGAAGTAGTTGGTGATGTTTCCAGTGATAATTCATATCAGTGTCGAACACGTTCACAGTTTCAGCAATCCTCTTCTCTTTTGGCTCAAGTTTCAGAGACTCGTGATCTAGAGACATTTGCAAAAGCTTCAAGTCATCCATATTGGGATACAACAATGAATGAAGAGTATTTCTCCTTAATGGAAAACGATACTTAGGATCTTGTACCTCTTCAGACATGAAGAAAAATTGTCAAATGTAAATGGGTCTGCATAACTAAGTATGCGTCAGATGGAAGTGTTGAAAGACATAAGGCCTGGTCATTTTCCAAAGGGTTTTATCAAGTTGAAGGAATTGACTCTAATTTCCCCCATATCCAAAATGAATTCCATCTGCCTTGTTCTAGCCCTTGTTGCCTCACATAAATGGGAGTTCTATCATATGGATGTTAAATTCACCTTCTTGCATGGGGATTTGCAAGAAGAAATATACATGTCAAGAAGAAATATACATGGAACAACCTCCTAGATATGTACATAATGACTCTAGCCTTGTTTGTCTCCTTAATAAATCTCTTTATGGTCTTAAGCAAGCTCATTGATCTTGGTATGCCGAAATAGACAACTTTCTTCTTCACATCGGCTTTTCTAGATGCCATTCTGACCCTATTGTCTATACCAATAAAGTAGGAATCCATATCAGAATACTTTCTTTATGTTGATGACCTTATCATCACTGGTAGTGACCCCAAACTCTTAAACCATGTGAAAATTGGTCTTAAGAAGACATTTGAAATGACCAACTCGGGCTATTTGCACTATTTTCTTGGCCTCCAAATTTTGAAAACCAGGGAAGGAATTTTTATTTCCTAGTCTAAGTATGCTTGTGACCTTCTTCGTCACTTTCACATGAAAGATAATAAACCAACCCCTTCCCCCTTCCAATCTGGAGTCAAACTTTCCACCACCTATAATTCTCTCGAAGTTGATGCCACTTTGTACCACCGGTTAGTTGGTAGCCTCTTATATTTCACTCATACTCATCATGATATTTAATTTGATGTTGGTCTTGTTTCCTGGTATATGAAAAGACCCCATGAAATCCACTATAAAGAAGCTAAAAGGATACTTCAGTATGTCCAGTGTGCATTTGAGTTCGGGATACATTACATTTGAGGGGGGACTCATTTATTGGTTGGTTTCACTAATTCAGATTAGGTTGATGACCCTAATGATCGAAATTTTATTGCAAGTTATGTTTTAAGCCTTGGTCTAGGACCTATCCCTTGGGCATGTAAGAAAAAATAGGCTAATTCTCTTTCTTCGACAAAAGAAGAGTATCGAGCAATGGTTAGTGCAAGTTAAAATTCCTTCTAGCTTCGACAAATCCTTTTAGAGTTTGGATTCCAACAACAACATCTGGCAACCCTCTGGTGCGACAATGAGAGTTCCATCAAGCTCACCAAATATCCAGTTCAACATCATCACAACAAACACATCGAGCTACACATGCACTTCATCAGAAATATTATTCATGTTCGAGTTATTGAATTTATATTTTTCCCTATAGAATATCAAGTTGCAAACATTTTCACAAATTCTCTTACAGAAGAGAAGTTTTCCAAACTTTGATCTATGTTAGGAGTTCAAGAAGTTGTCATTAAGGGGGAATAGACTCTAATGCCTCCTTCCTTCTCTTATTATGTCTCCTTTGTAAATCATTCAATCATATCCCAAGTTGTTCTTAAGGGGGGATGTTAGGATATTCAGACACTTAGGAGTTAGTTAAGATCAACTTAGTCTAATGTGTTGTTAGGTTAAAGTGTGTTTCTTAGTGTGTTTCTTTAGTATGCATTAGTATGCATTTGTAGTTAGGAAATATAGCAGTTATGATATGTTCTTGACATAGGGTGATTTGATGACTCATATTCTCCTCGATCTTAACAACTACATTTATCAGTGGATTAACACCTAATTGGTTCATGATATCTATTTAAAGATAATGGAGGGTCATTTGTTGATGATCAATTGTGAGAAGATATCTTGTAAATCTCTTTGTAATATTTTCTTGTGCATTAATAAATTTCTCCAAGTGGCCACATTGGTTGGGGTTGTGGGTGTTTCCCCACATGGGTTTTACCACGTAAAAACATCAGTGTGTTGATATTGATATGGTTGTGTGAGTGGTTACTTAAGATGTTCATCCTATGTTAGAATACATGTGTTGTCGAACACTTTTATCTACCATCCTACCAAGATTCTATAAAAGGAGGAGAAGGAGACCTTAATAAAGAAGAAGAAAATAACAAGTATATTTGAGTTTTTCACATTAAATTCAATTCCATTCTATATTAACTTCTCAAGTAGACTATCAAATTCGTATAATGGTAGGATGACTAACAACATAAGTCAAAAAATTGGGTGAAATCAAATGTGATTTCTTACGAGATTTATTTATTTATGTATGTACATGGTTATACATTTTTGTCCATACTTTGAATACTAACACCATCATGTATGCATATTCATTTTATATAATATAGACATTGTTTTCCTAAGAGTCTTCACCTGTTTAATTTTATTGGTGTTACAAGTGGCATATGGTTTCAGAAGCATCCCAATTGTTGGGATCCTAACCAATTATCAAGATCAATCATTGGGTTATTATCATTTGGTTGTTCAATCAGGCATATTTTAATAAAGATTATCATTTTGGGTATATTTGTTGTTTCTTTGTATATTTTATATTATGGTTCAACTTTCTTGCGTTTTCTTTAAAACTATTGTTTTGTTTATTTCTTCATACTTTTCTATTTTGAACAAATTTACTATAGATAGCCATTGTTTATTTTGTACAGTGGCATTTAACTTTGTTTTCGCGCATTCTCTATTTTATTTAGTTTATTTAATATTACAATTATCTTTACATAACAATCACAACTTAATTGTTAACTCATAACAATACTTTAATTTTCATTTAACATTGGAATCATCACTAACCTAAGGGTCATATTAAAATTTATCTCGCAAAAATTATGAAGACATAGTACATGTAAGGCAGAATAGAAAAAATCAATTTCCTTATGGTTAATTGGTATTATGACTTAAAGAAACCTATGTTCCATTCCTATTTTCATCTTGACCATCCTTACAAGACTATTTTTTGTGTTGGTGTTCAAATTTATGTTTTAAGCATCAACATAACCATGGTCAACTATTATTCAATTAGAAGGTGACACTTGGATTTGAGATTTTTAAGTTATTTTTTATTTTTCCTTGTCAACCCATGGGGTTAACATCGTCGTCTCATCAAATCCTATTGGTTGAAACCAAGTTTTTCTTTTAGTTTAAAAAAAATTATGAGACCCATTCTTAACCCCAATTTCCTATAATGCGTGTAAAACAGGGTGATGTCTAATGTTAGTTGGAAATGTAAGCTAGGTGCAAGTAGCCCTAGCATATCAAGGAATTCAAATGACCCACAATATTTAAGTGTCATATCGATACAATTTCCAAGTTTCAAGGAGATATTCTTTGGCTTCACTCTAAGGAAAGCATGATCCCCAACACTAAATTTTCTATGCACTTTTCTATTATCTGCATAAATTTTTCCCTTTCTTGGGATGACTTAAAATTATGCTTGATTATAGCATTTTTTTTCTTCATTTCCTTATGAATTTACAACCCAAGCACAATTGTATTTACTAGATTATCCCAACTCGTTGTTTTATCGCATCCTCTAACATATAAAGCCTCAAACAAACTTATTTTTAATGATGCATGATTCCCACCAAGTGTAATAATCTTCCCACCTAGATGATTTTTCCATCACATATATTGTGAAGCACATCTTCAATCACTTGATTGACTCTTTCAGTGTGCCCATATATCTATGGATGGTAGGAAATACAAAATTAAGATCCACACACAAGTATTCAAAAAGATTCTTCCAAAAATTAGAAGCAAATTTTGTATCATTATTAAAGACAATTTCATTGGGTACTCTATGTAATCTGAAAATATCTCTCACGAATATTTTTGCAATGTCAACAAACTTATGAGTAGATTTAATATAAATAAAACTAGCTTCATTGGTTAGATTATATACCACAACCAAGATAGAATCATGTTGTTTCACTACTCTTGGTAATCCAATAATAAAATTGATGGTTATTACCTCCCATTTCATTCTAGAAGTGGTAAAGATTGCAACAAACCTGCTAGGTATTGATGCTTAAACTTAACTTCTTGACATTCAATACATACAGCAATGTATTCAGCAACATATTTCTTCATCTTAGGCCAATATTTTGTTTTTTTGCGATAAAAATCATTTTATGGCAGCCTAGATGTCTAGAATATGGTATCTTATGTATTTCATCCCTGATCATTTTTGTTCACTCTAAAGAGTTGGGAATATAATTTCATTTTTATAAATAAGTAGCCCATCATTCATTCAGATGATAGAATTCATACTTCTTTACTAATTTCTCTTACATGAATCCATATTTCACTTGGATGTAATGTTCATTTTTAGAAAGGGAATCAATAAGGCTCTTTTTCAAATCTAATTTGAAAATTCTAATTGTTTCTACATGATTATTTTTGCTAAGTGCATCATCAAATTGTTTTTCTTTCCTTTTATGTGATTTATAATGTACTCAACTCCCTTGTTGGGCCACGTTACTACTAAAATCAACTAACATTCCAATTTTTATGCGGAAAATATGTGCAGCATGACACATAGGCATGTTATTTCCATTAATAATTAAAAACGTCAATGAAATGGTTTAGACATGCACAACAACAATTAAACACACACAACAACATTCATACATACAAATTACAAAGTAAATGCAACATTCTATCACAACATTAAATACTAAATAACATGTGATCAAAACACTTGTATTTTAAAAATGTTTTACAAAATCAGCTACACATGAAGGACGTTCCTCCCAACCATAGGCTCTATTGCACCAATTCTCTCTGCAAAAATCCACCCTTGAGTTGGGGATATGAGTCCACAAGGACAGGCAGGCTCCTATAGGTGTCTACAATTCAGTGTAATAACTCGAGTACCCACAAAAACATAGTGACATGACTCTTATAGCGATTCCAATTTCCTATATCTCTTCCCCATTAGTCTGCACAACCGAAGGTTGAGATTTCCTTCTCTACACTGCAGTCCCTCAGAAAATATCCATCCCCTCTATAGCTCCAACATAGATCGGCTAGGAATCTCTCTACTGGGGGCTCTAGGAGATCCAACTACAACAAGAGTGCTCACACAACATTTTCAAATGATTTTGGGTAATTTACTCAACAAGAATCACTCTAGGCATACCTACCTCATTCTCAACACAATTACCAGCTCCAATAATCTATCTCCCATACTCGCTATGGATGGTCACTCTTTTTCCCACACTCAACACTATTTTTCCTCACTTCTTGCTAACTATAAAAAAAATTCTATCTTTCCTACTCAAATTTTCTTTTCTCCCATGCTTGCTTGACTCTTACTCTTCCCCCAAGGATGATTTCACTCAACCCACGCTATCATAACTAAGTGGGATGACTTTGTCACCCAACCTCTTTCATGAACACAATGATTGAGTGTTTAATAAGTCAAAGGGATAAATGGATAAATGACAAATTGATTAATGAATATGGATTAAGACTCAAGGCATATGGAAACCCCTAAAAACCCCCCATTAAGCCCCCTCTCTTTTGGAATCATATCCCCCCATTACTCTGGTCCTTACCCATCTACAATTGGTGGTGTATTTCATTTTATTGTTTTTCAATGTACACTATTTACATAGTACATCGCTTATTCCACGACCATTCATAATATTTACAATTATAAAATTCTACATTGGGGGTCAAAATTGAGGTGTTACAATCCCCTTCCCATACAAATTGCATTGTCCTTAGTGCACATCACCATACATGTTTACATTGTAATAATTCATGATCACCTACAAGGAGATCAAAGAGATCTAGAAAGCTAAAAAAATAACAATACTCGTAGAAATTTGCAAGAAAGAAATAAAGAAGAGAATATTAACTCTTGAAGTACATAAGAATTACTTTATATTAACCATAATGTGAGTACATATAAGAAATCCAAATCCTAAAAGAGAAAATTTGGATTGCATGACGCATGGTGCATGAGAACCTAGTTATACTTAACACAAAGCTTAAATGCTCATATTTAGCCATGCAAACTCTCAATAATGAGTTCACTACCCCATGATGTCAATTGGTGACTAAATTACCTAAAAATAGGGATTTAATTCATGAATAGATCATAGAAAATAAAAACTAGCTAAAAATAGTAAAGTGAAACGTCTTCCTTCCTTGAATCTAGGGACAAGGTTCCTCGAAATCAAACATAGAGGATGTAATCCCAAAATAGAAATTAGGATGCTAAAATCAAGGAAGAAGGTGATAAGTGTGCCTCCACTAGCTAAAAATAGCAGATTCCCCCTTAAATCTAGGTATAGAGTGCTACTATGGCTCACTTGGTCAAAATTAGTCAAATTTTGACAGGTAGCATCATGATACCAAGCTCTAGAATACCTAGGAGAGATATTAATGATAATTAAATGGAAAATGTGCTCTAAAACACCCCCATAAGCCTAACTGGGTGAAAATAATGCAAAAATTGAGTCTCGTCTTCAAGTACTCAAGTACAAGAAAAAAATCCTCATGTAGTGAGGAAAGAGGGAAAACCACATGGGAACACCCCCACCCCCCCCCCTCAAAAAAGGATGATGATAAGAAGACTAGGAAGTCTCCACCACTCCCAAGTGTCCTCGCAAGTCTCTACAAATGTTTCTCTGTGAAGGACTTGGTGAAGATGTCTACAAACTGAATGGAGAATACTAGATATATCCCTATGGATGATCCATATAGATTACGTCCTCAAGGTATCCATGAATAAAGGCACTATCCATGTGGTGAACCTTTCAACATTTGGCTACTACAGTGGCTAAAACTAGTCTGATTGAGTCCATCTTTGCAACTAGTGTAAAGGTATTTGTGTAGTCAATCCTGTGAACTTATGAGAATCCCTTAACTACAAGACAATATTTTTACTTGCTAAAATGTCCATCATCTTCCATCTTATTTTTTTATATCCATCTACACTAAACAAGCTTCCTACCAAGTGGAAGTGGAACCAACTCCCAAGTTTGATTCCGGATGACGGAATCATATTCCTCATCCATTGCAGCCTCCAATAGGTGCTTCCTACAATATCTAAATAAGACTGGGGATCTAATGTGGAGAAAATATATTAATGAATGGGAAACAAAGAATCAGTAGCAGAGAGTGCTTATGGAGCATCTTGAAACTAAGATATATTCCTTAGTGTATATGTTGGATCACCCACCAAAACTCTTGTTGCTTGTAGAGTCTATTATGCCCAAATGGGTATCAGTGTCGAATCTACAATGACCTACTCATATAAGTAATTTTCTGCCCAATTTTCATCTGATATCTGATATCTAATATGAATCTGAAGTATGATCTAAATCTGAAAGGACTACATCAACTAGAAGTGGTGGATCTGCAATTGGTTTCTTCTAAAGTGCATGTATGTGGCCTTCTTTGAATTTAACACTTCTCGTAATGAAACATTTTCTAATAAGAGGTTTCAACCTACTCACTTCATTACCATGGGTCTAAAGTAAAGTAAGAGAGTACTTGGGAATGAAATGGAAAAGAATACAACCTGGACTTGTAATCTGCTACCGCAACTGCAACTTGTGACCTACCAGAAATATATGAAATCACTATTGAATCTGGAGTGAATACCACTTGCTTTTCAAAGCCTAAATGTGTGATTTGATATATGGACAATAAATTTGTGGACAAGAAGTGTACATGAACCACATTTTTAAAGTATACATGTTCTATATCAATTACACATTTCCCGCATACCTGAATGGGTGTATCATTTCCCATTAAAATGGGAGGATTGGTGCATGGCTCCAAGAAACCGAAGGAGTTATGTGAGGCATCCATATGGTTAGAGGCTCATGAATAAAGAATCCATGTGTCTAATTATGCATGAAAAACAACTAAATCATTACTATTCCATCCTTCTTCTTTATCACCAAGGGGCTTTTCAACTTCCTTCTCCCTAGCATTCTCCGCTACTTGTCCACCTAGATTGTTCTCTTGAAGGATACATTCCATTTGATAAATTGTTTTATTCATGCATCCATGTTCAACATTAAATCCTCTATTTCAATAACCACACTTCCCTTTATCCTTAGTTTATTTCCCCCCTTTAGGATTGGAGGTCTCCTCAACATATTTGTGAAAATTGTCCTTTTTAGGATCTAGGTCTTTCTCGCCTTTGACTCTATGTTTGAATTTGCTGCTATAATTATCATTTGTTGCAAGTGAATGTGCCTTTTATTACTTTAGGGCACCCATTTGAACATGTTTATCTTTCTAATTTGTGAGTGAAACAACAAAAGAATCCATAGGAATCATCTTCCAAATAGCTCCCATTGCTAGTTTTGTAGCATGAAAAGTAGAGACAAACATTGAGTATTCAAGACCCAATTTTAATAGAACGGAGAGAATGACTTGATATCATTTCTTATATATACCACATACATTGATATTGGTCAATAATGATTTTAATGTTGTGAATAATTCTTGAATAGTGTCAAAATTACTCAGGCTTAAAGCAATGAGCTCATTCTCCAATATGTGACCTCTAAGTACATCATGTTTCTCGAAAATTCCTTCCAATGTGGTCCAACCTTTGTTAGGGGAAGTAGAATTTTCTATGTGAAATATAATATTAGGATAAATTGAGATGTGCAACAACCCAAAGGCTTCATCCATCCTATTTGATCTAAAAATGAAGAAGACTTGAAATACTTGAAATTATTGCAATGTAAATGTTATGTGTTTAAAGAAAATGGATCAGTTTGCAACACATAGATTAAAGGATTACTTATGCAAATTACACATAGATAGCAGCATAATCAATGAACATAAGCACATAAACACAACAATTGATAAAGGATTTCACCCCTCTCTTGGGCTACATCTCCTGGTCCAGCTTCCAATGGATCATTATTATTAATTGCTCAAAAAGTGCTCAAAAACATGTCTTACAATGCTCAAACTGACAAACCGACTACTCCAATGGCTTTAGAGCATCCAAAAACCCCTGTCTAGGCTCTTTCGGCACCTCAATCGGTCGAAAAACGAAGAAGTTAGGCCTCTTGGAAGTCTCCCTCTTCAAGCTTGTTGTCTCTGCATCTACAAATTGCACCCTTATCAAATGAACCTGGCACACACGCAATTTAAAGTGTGAAAACCCAGCACCAGGTGCAACCACACCAACGGTGCAAACCGTAGAATGGTTAAGGGCGCACCAGCCCCTAACCGCCTAGCACCTGGGCATATGGGTCATAGAACCGTTGGAACCATATTACAAACATTGGAACCATATTACAAAACGCGCACGCCAATACATACATATACCCGTGGTCACATATATATGAAAAACGCGCGACCAAGGGCTGGGCTAGGCCCGGCCCGGTCGCGGCCCAAAACTATACCAACAAGCGACTTTAAATTTAATCCAAAACATATATATACCAAGGTATAAGCGGTATCTCGATTGGTTATTGGAGTTTGTGGAAGTGTTTGTACGGTGGGGAGGTTCGGGGGTCGAACCCCATGGACTCCATACATTTTAACAAACAACAATAATAACCACTACCGGGGTGCCACGTGGTAGACCCTGATTGGGCCACGTGGCATCCAACCATTCGCTCAAACAGTGACACGTGTCATCTTCCCATTCGACCACCTGTCATCCAATAATAAACTGCCACGTCACCACACGTACAATCGTATGGCTCTGCCACGTCGGACTGTACGGACTGTACAGTCAGCATCAAAAATTTTGCCTATTTGACTTGACGAATAGATGGAAATATCTCTCGCTCCCGACGTCCATTTGAGACGAAACGAGTTGCATTGGGTTCGCAACGACGAGGCTTACGCTCTTGTCCAGTTTGAAGTGATTCCGAGAACTTTGAATTTTTGAGCAAAATTTTATCCTTGATCACACCTCCCCATTGGGAAGATTTTAGACCTCCAAAAGACTATTTTTAGTCTAGGTGAAGATGAGGGAAAAGTTCCCTCACCCTTCCAACCTCAATCCACTTGGCTTTGCTTGGAGTCGTCCCTTTAAGACCAACTTGCAGATACTCCACATTTCATCGTTTTGAAGTTTGCATCCTCTTGTCAAGGATGGTGTCTTCCTGCAGTTATGTTAGATACTCTGGAGAAAAATCATCTATGGAAGGAATCTGAACATGCTCTCCTTGATCATCAATCAATGGAGGCTCATACAACTTCAAATTCTCAACATTAACAACTGCATACATCTGCATATAAGGAGGCAAATCTAAACGAAAAGCATTGTTACCAATTTTTTCAATAATCTTGAAAGGACCATATCGAATTGGTTTCAACTTTTTACCTTCTCCTTTAAGCCTCTCCTTGCTGATGTAAAGCCAAACTTCATCTCCAACTTGGAAACTGTGATCAACACGAAGCTTGTCATGTCTCGTCTTGTACTTGGCCTGACTCTTTTCCAACTGCTCTTGCACCACTTGATGTATCGACTGAATTTGTTCAATGAACTTCTCTGCCCTATCAATGTCATATTGACCATCGACAACAATATCTTTCCCAAAGATAAAATCTAAAGGCGACTTGGGCAAATAGCCAAAACATGCTTCAAATGGCGATGTTTGCGTTGAAGAGTGCTTAGCTCGATTGTACGCATGTTGAATGTAATGTAAATGTTCATCCCAAAGTTTAGGATGCTTGATGCAATAAGCACGAAGAAGATGCACCATTGTACGATTTGCCACCTCTGTCTGACCATCTATCTACGAATGAAAATTTGTGCTCTTTTTAAGTTTAGTGTCCATGAGTGCCCATAAACTCGACCAAAAACTTCCAACAAATCGAGAATCCCGATCATAAATAATGGACTTAGGAAATCCAAAATGCACCCAAACATTTTGAAAGAACAACCGTGTCATTTGTTCTGTTGTTACCTGCTTAGTACAAGGCATCAAAATACACATCTTGCTAAAATGATCAACCACAACATAAAGATAATCATGACCTCATCTCGACATAGGTAAACCTCCTACAAAATCCATGGAAATACTTTCCCAAGGTCGAGAAGGAACTGGAAGTGGAGTGTACAAACCCAACTTTTGATTGCTAGGTTTACTTGTAGCACACAACGAACATCCTCGAACATATCGCGAAACACTTTCATTCATCTTAGG